>JAVQIZ010090948.1:0-11636 GCA_036023535.2 Galaxias brevipinnis
TTAGCACACATTTTGGGTCTATTACTCTAGAGGGGTATGCAAAATTTCTCATGGGGAAGAGGCGTATAAATCCTATTTAATAGACTTCAAGGAGGAAAAAGGACCCAGCAAACATAAAAGGCTAGGGGGAAATCCACTCTGAGACCCCACGTGTCTCATGGAACATCCACGAAGAAGACAAACAATTAGCCTCTCCTTCACTACTCCTCTAAACTAGACTAGCTCTAGTATTAGTCAGCAAATGAGGTGCACCTGGATCATGTCTACCAAATAGAAAAGTGTGTGTGTGTGTGTCAGTGTATATTTGTACAAATGATATGTGCTGTATGTACAGTAGGCAATGTGGTGCTTTCTTGTGTAACTTTATTTTTATACATTTAACATATTAAACCCTAATGCTTTTAGTCAATAGAAAAGGCCTCTGTGCCAACCCCAAACAATGTCTGTGCGTGTATGTGTGTATGTTCAGTCTTTGTGTACGTGTGCGTGTATACATGCCTCCATGTCTGTATGAATGTGTAGACAATGTGCTATTCTGTTTTCTGTAGTACAGTGGGATATTCCATCTAATTGTGTTATTATATGCCTGGTCTACTTTTGCAAGAGGCCAGAGCATTGCAATTTGCAACACGTTATAAACAGACAGATACATACCCATGATTATGTATCTAGGTAAAATGGTCATCAAGCCGTCTCGTTTCAACCCGACGTGGGGAGACATACTGGGGTTGGTGAAGCAAATTGGTTGGATGGCACCCAATTCCCAGCTCTAAGCTGGTTGGGCAGGAAGCGGGGGACATGTTGGACAGAAGGATGGAGCCAGGTCAGGAGTCACTCTACTGATAGATTAGCATGAGACTCACTGATGCCCTGCCTATAGCTCTGGGTATATTGTGCATTTCAAAACAAACCGGTCAATACAGTTCCAAAAAGGACACTTCTTTAGAGTGACTACCATTGAGGAAGGTAGTGTGCTAACATTTTCCTATACATTTAAGGTGTTTTGCCATGTAAATGCTTTTCCTACATCCCCTCTGTTGTTTACATATCAATGCAAGCATGTGGATGAGATGAAAATATGACAGCAGCATTTCTTTTGAGTCTCAATGCCGACTGAGTTTGGTATTTCCAACATAATGGTTGCCCTCCAACAGGTCAAGCTCTTCTGTTCCTGAGACTGGAGTGTCATTTCAGAGCTTATTGGATGAAAGTCTTATTCGCCCTTGGCTGCCAAGGATGACGTTGCCATGGAAACAGCTTCTTCTCTTATCAATCATTAACTGTCTGGCAGGTAACATGTCTTTTTCTATACGTAAAGACTCTTGTGTCAGGACATTTAGAATCCAGGGGTGACACCTATAAGCTTGAAATAACGTCCCTATTTTATGTGATTTCACGTTGTTTCAAACTGTTTTTGTTTGCCTAAGGAACAGGTTATACATTTCTAGCAAAGGGGCATGTAGGTATTTTGAAAGTTGCCATATTTGTTTTCAGGAGGTTACTACCTAGAATTATATAGTTTCTCACGCCCAAGTAAACTAAAGTGTATACTTCTGATAGGACATGAAGCCAGGAAAGGAGGGCTATTGGTTTAAATTTAGCGAAGTTTCTCAGCCTGTGCTATCTGACAGATTGTCTGGACAGTGGATTGTACCATGGCCCAAGATGGAGAATGGAACCTGGGGACTTGTTTATCCCTGTCGATTCCATTGAGGAAGAGGCAACTATGACCTGCGATGCGAAAGGATTCCCCCCTCCTCAGTACATGTAAATATCAGTAACTTTCTGTTTGACCATACAGTAATTCTTGCTTCCACAGGTTTTTAAAGCTATGTTGGGCAAGGGACAAATGACTAGAGCTTAGGTTTTATGTAAACCAGCCCCCTTGTTAGATGCAGTACATATGCTTTTGGTCAGGGATTTGTCCCCTTCGACCCCTCCATCCGTTTCGATCTACCCATCCATTAAAAATTATATAATAACGATAAATGAATTATTATTATTATTATTTTCATTGTTCATTGTACAGTATCTACGTAACTCCATAATAGATTTATCACAGCCGCCAGAGTATATGAGCTGAATGATAGCAGTGGGAAGTACTTTTGCTCATCAGCACCAGTGTTGTGCATTGTGCACCCAAACCTCCTACCCTAACCCCAGCTAAGATGAGGTATGTCCCCATGCTGATTAGATGCATGGTAGTGTAGCGTCCCTCCAGGCTGCCTGTGCTCAGCTCCACGGGCCCTCAGCACCTCTCTGGCTCCTTACTTGAAGTGTAAATAGGCTATCCAGCTCACTTCATGCTCTCTCTTTTCTCTTTGTCAGTCCTGTCACTCACTGGAAATGGGGTTACCACTGTGCAGCAGTACAATTGTACTGACGTAATGTATCGGCTCCCTTTTCAGCCTTGTTACCTGTAACATTATTACAACTAGCTTTAAAGAAGCCCTAAAACGTATTGTCACTTCAAAGGGGATCATATATTGTAGAAATGGTGTTTCAAACACTCTAATATATTAATTTATCACACAAAATCATTACCATAATAATAGCCACCATAATCATTTGCCATCCTTTATGACTGTTGACTATCTCATTTCAAATTGATAAATAATAAATTTTTTAGTTTCAGAACAGTCAGGTTTAAAATACTGTGCAACATAGTTTGATGAAAAGCAACCCTTCAACTTTGAAGGTCATTGTGTGTACTCTGTATATGATACACTCCAGTCATGATCCCAATGGTTTATATTGCACAGGTCAACATTTTAATAAAAATTAAAATATCCTTGTCCATTAGTGTGATTGCAGCATGTGAACTCTCTACTGTACACTGAAGTTGTTCCTGACGTGCACCTGCCCTAAGTGTTTGTATGTGTGTGTGTTCTACTCTTGACATTCTCTGCACCCGTCTAGAAGCAATCAAGAATGTTGACATCAAAGCTCTTAAAAGTTTGTTGTTTTTCATGTGGCCCTTCTGTTTTCACTAAGGAAAGAGAAAAATATCTGTTTTAGAAAACACATATTAAAAATATTGATTGAACAATTTCAGAACCTTGTCCCTGAATTCAAAAGATATAGCTAATAGTTAAAAACATTTACTGAATAATGAATCAACTTTACAATTTAGGTCATAGCTAGCTTCTCTTTTCATTCAATTACATGACCTTATCTCTTCCTTCTATTTATAGGCTTGGATGTCTCAACGAAAATAGATCATTGTGGAGTTTTTTTGTATGCTTGAACCTGCTGTGTGCTATTGTAATGTGCTAATATTGTACGATATAAATCTCGAGGCTGCATACATGGGTGCCTGCTTTCAATAATAGTGATAAAAAAGACACATGATTGATTGAACATGAATTATACCTTAATACCAACATACCAAGTGCATTACTTACTAAATCAAAATTGAAGGTTTTATGCTACGATCAGACAGCGGTACAGGGCATTTCACACTGCAGGTGATACCTTTCAGCTGCAGGTGATACCTTTCAATGCGTGTACTTTTTGTACATGGCCAAATCAACTAATGTTGTGTCAAATTAAGGAAATATGGACGTCAGTAAACTTTAAATCGTAGTTATTGTAAGGCTTATTGTCCTAGGTGTGGAAGCTTCCTTCCTGTAAAAACGTTTTTTGACCAGTTCTTACGTCCGATATAGGAATGTGCTGATGGTTTATTTGTCATCACAGATGGACATTAAATGGGACTCTAATCAATCTGGGCTTGGGCCAACGGCACCGTCTGTCTGGGGGCAACCTCATTATAAGGAGACTGGACCTTTACCACGATGTAGGGACGTACCAGTGCACTGCCTACAACATAGCGGGAGCCATTCTGAGCAGGAAAGCAAGGCTACAATTTGCTTGTGAGTCACAAGGGCTGTTGCATTAGGATGACAGTGTTTTGGGAGAACACACTCTATGCAAATTAAGAATACTCAGTGTTATATACATGCTTCTTACTCAAACTGTAGAACACCAGAAAGCCTTATGCTAATCTTTTATGTCTACTTTTAGATTTTTTAGTCATGAACAGTTACACTGCTCTCCCAATTGATTTGTTTTACTGCTCTGCAGTTATATTTTTCCCACTCAACTTCTTAAGAGTCACTGTCTCACAGCTTATGCATGATTGTTCTTGACTTTAACCTCCTAGACTTGGACCATTTCAAAGTCCACACTAGGAGTGCAGTATCAGTACGAGAAGGACAAGGAGTGGTGTTACTCTGTGGAACCCCTACTTCCTCAGGAGGTGAAATCATTTTTCAACAACTAATTATAGGTGTTTCAACTTCACAGGGTGTTTTGTATCTTCCAGTGCAAGTGAAATCTAGCTCTGACTAGTGATGTAAAGTAAGGAACAATGGGCCTCTTTCACCAATTTGTTTTTCAGAGTCAGTAGTGGATATCGATAAATAAAACAAAAAATGCATGGGTTGCTATTACTCGTTCACTGAATGCTGTATCCGGAGCAGGGTGCACAACTGAGACAAAACACTGGAGGGGGAAAGTCTTGCCCAGAGTTATCTGAGCTGGACCAGCGCCATCCGGACCATTATTGGAAAGACAGCACTCTCGGGTGTGCTTTCAGCTGAGGACCTGGGTCCCTTGTCAGCGGTTTCATCTCCTATTCCATCTCTAATCTAATGCTTTGTAAAATAATGAAAAAAAGCAACACTCAGCACCACTTGAACCAGTGAGGGCACCGTCACATCCAGGCGATATTAAGCCATAAATGTGTGTGGTGTAACCCAGCTAGTTGCTACACAGATTTCAGATACCAAAACCCGAAGTGGCCATGGCTCAACTAGAATGCGCAGACAGCCAACGTCAAGGTGCGTCCCATAGTACTATACGCCATAGCAATGGCCTGCACCAACCACTTGGCCCCTTCCTTTAAGGGGCTGAGCAAAGCAGACAAAAAGCCAGTCCACCATGCGGAACCCTCACATCCTGTCAATGTAACTGTCCAAACCGCGTACAGGACACAGACATGCCAGGGCCGTGGGACATAACTGGAGGACCTCCACTGCATTGCAAGCATAGGACACTCATGCACCAGCGCTTCTTGACCCATTGGTGTATCCATTTCTCTGAGAGAGCATTAACCACAGCACTAAGCGTTTTCCAGCACTAAGCGTTTTCCCGCCGTGCCATCTTGAGGTAGCTGCACACCGCCTCACACACGTCCAGCACTGACATGCTGTAGACCTTATGGGAGACAAAGCGCGTCTCTCAAGGTATACTCAACGGTATACTGGAGGAACAATTAACTCAAAAGGTGTCTTCGGAGTTCGAAGCAAAAAGAACGTTCTGGTTAACTTCGCACTAATGCAAGCTAACCTTTGGGCTACTGCTGTGGCGCTAAAAAGCTCTAACAGCAGGAACAAAACAGCATTCTGAAGAGGAAATTGTGCTTGTTATATAGGACCGGCAGTTCGGCAATTGCCACGATATCAACGTTCCTTGGCCTCGATAGCAACACGCTGTGGTATTTGTTTTCAGAAAAGAGGGCACCATTAGGGCTTTCTCATTGGAAAGAGTTGACCACAATTAAACAATTATCAAAATAAGAAAAGATTGGTGAATGCCAGAATCTTTGTGAAAACTGTGTTGTGTTTTAATAAGAAATTTCTTCTCAAGAATGAAACCTCTCAAGAGTTGGTGAATGAGGCCCAGTGTTTCATTTTAATTGTAATTATACTACTGGTGTATACTTTCGGATTTTATTCTCTCATTCATTTTCTTAAACCTTCCTATGCTTACCCTTTAGACCTAATTTATGCTTGGGTCTTCAACGAGTACCCATACTTTGTCCAGCAAGACAATCGACGCTTTGTATCTCAGGAGACAGGAAACCTTTACATTTCAAAAGTGGAACCCTCAGACGTGGGGAACTACACCTGTGTGGTAATGAACAGTGTCACAAAGGGAAAAGTAAATAGTTCACCCACGTCCCTGATCCTCAGAACAGATGGTATGCTATTATCAATACTACCCTAAATAATAATGTGAAATGTATTATGGGATAAAGAAATTCACATTCCAGTAAAATATATATATTTTTAGAATGCGGGAAACAAGCGATTCTGATTTCTTTACTTTTTTACTTTCTATAACCACTTTTTGTGGTTCTGTTTCCCTGCTGCCCCTTATTGTTTGTATTGAAATAAATACAACCCATATGGCTAAAATCTGCTAAAATATTTTAAAGAAATATATGAAGAAAGAAAGCTTCACCCTACAATTTTCTTTCTAGAATTGGCTGAAATAATGCCACGCTTTTATTTAATTATCGGTCCCCTGATGGCATATTAAGTAGTATCGCAAAACAGAATATTTATTTTTATTTGATCTGGCTTGTGCAGTACTTCTGTTTAGCCAATGATACACTTCATATTGATAGTAAGTCATGAATAATGAAGGTGTGAACGAATACTTTTGTTTTCTCTAGGAGTTATGGGTGAATACGAGCCAAAAATAGAAGTATATTTCCCTGACACTGTACCAGCTGCAAAAGGATCTGTGGTTACTCTGGAGTGTTTTGCACTTGGGAAGTAAGCTGAATTATTTATATTATGTTTTCAGTGTCTTTCATTTAGATTAGGGTACCAATGGATTGTTTATTTTTATAATCGCACAAAATTGTCTCTTACATTTTGGAACACACTGATATTATGATTTTTTTTTTTACTGTTAAATAGGATTTGTGGTTTTGTTTTGAATGCATTTTGTTATCATAGTTATCAAACACCAAGTGGGGAAATAAAAGGCAAAGAATAGCTTGGTGCACTCTTTGAAATTTCTCAAGTCCTTGTCGTTTTCTCTCAGTCCTGTCCCTGAGATTACGTGGAAGAGAGCCAATGGCATTCCTTTCCCCAGCAAAGTGAAGATGAAGTATTCAAACGCAGTCCTGGAGATTCCCAGCTTCCAGCAGGATGACACAGGGGGCTATGAGTGTGTAGCTGAGAACAAGATGGGAAGGAATGTGGCTAGAGGACAACTGGCCTTCTACGGTACTAATACCCCTGGATGCGAGTACAACACACACATAAATTTACACAAACTTAGTGAATCAGGTGAAAGTATATGACAACATTTTGTTATTACAAGTTACAATTTCAACAAATATTTGTGTGTGTGTGGTAAAGTCTCAAGGGACTCAAATGAGTGCAAAGATATGGATAATATAGTATTTGATAATTGTTCTGAAGGACTGATGCATCTTATGCAGTTGAATTTTACGTTTTTCAGTGTTCGATATACACTTTACTTTCTTGAAATATGATTTGGGATGGACTAACTTAACAGTAGTTATTGCACATTATACCTGGATCACTTCAGCATCCACTTCAGCATGTTTTAGTTCCCTTTACAGTACTAAAAATTGACTTTTTCTTCTATTTAGTGCCCATATCTTTATATTGACAGATTCCTGAAAACGTTTAAAGATTTCCCACTGTAAACATAGTCTGTGAAGTGTATTTGTCATTTTCAGCAAAACCCCAGTGGATCCAGACCATGAAGGACACATCCCTGGCCATAGAGGAGAGGCTATACTGGGAGTGCCGAGCTAATGGGAAGCCCAAACCCACATTAAGCTGGCTGAAGAACGGCCGAGTCCTGCTCTCGGAAGTAAACGCCATGTTACTGTGTTAATTTTCAAGGAAATTTATGACACATAATGTTGTGCATTGAAAAACAGAAACAGACAAGTTTTTGTGGGCACCTTGACGAATTGAGACGTGGATTTTACTGCCTTGTTTGTTTCTCCATTTCACACTTTGAGAGAGTGTATCCGTGTACTCCCCAGGATATTTCTCCATTTAATTTAAATTGGATTTTTGTTTTCATGTTTTAGCTCCATTGCAGTGAGAGGCATCTATGTAATTAATGAGATGAATATTCCCCCACCTACAGCAACTTGGACAACATGGATAGTCTGTTGTCTGGTCATTTCCATAAGATCATATTTAAAGACATCACCTCAGCATAACTTCGATTTGCCATGCTTCCATTAAGTGTTTTAGAATAAGTTAAAGCTGACGCAGGCAAATCTAAATAAAAACTGACTTGCTCACCTCAAACATCTATGTTGTCCACCGGGTGCCATCACAAAATTTCACAACAAACAACGAAGACGTTGGTACCCTTATAAGTATGTACTACTTTTATTTTATGTGCAGCAGGAAAGCCTACGGGCTGAAACGTGTTAGTTTTACTTGCTGCTGCACATAAAATAAAAGTCGTACATACTTATTTGTGAGTGCCGACATCTTCATTGTTTGTTAGGCTCTAAACACAAGCGTAACCACTTCCTTGCTGCTCTCTATATCTGAAGAGACTAGCCGCCTTGGCAGAGACAGAACGTAATGACAGGTGGTCTATGAGGAGGGCACACCATAATGGTCTAGAGCCTATGGCTGTGGTGGAATTACAAAAGGCTGGTTTTCAGATATGAGGGCATTTTGAAATTAAGATCTTAATACAGATTATGAATAAACTACAAAACATAATGAAGAATAATTAGAGAACAAGTCCACAAAACAAAGACTCACCCCCCTAAAAAGGGAATGCATTGATGGTACATTTCTAATAAGTGGAGACTAAACAATAAATAGTGGTTACCAACTGGGAAAATTTGGAAACAAATAAAAACTGCAAATTGTACTGTGCTATTCTTTGTGCAGGATAGGGTCCATGTGGAGGATGGTGTTTTGACAGTGTCTGTGTTGACCCTGTCTGATGCTGGGATGTACCAGTGTGTGGCAGACAATAAACACGGGATCATATACTTTAGTGCTGAACTTATGGTTTTAGGTAAGGTGGCATTTATCTCCGGAGTTTGCGCAGACCAAGAAATAGTAATTTTGCAACAGTATTACTTTAAAGGTTGTTGGGATTAGATGATAAATGGGTAAGTGGGAATGGTTTTGTAACGGTACACATCATTTCTACATTTGCCATACCCTGAAATACTCAACAAAACTGTTTGAAAAGGCTTTGTTTAGATGATAATAAAAATCATTGTTTTGTTTCAAAGCCTCAGATCAATTTTGATCAATCATTGTGCATGGCTTACTTGAAACAGACATTCAGTATTAAAGTGTGTGTATTTTGTTTTACCCAGCCTCTCCTCCAGACTTTACAGGGAGCCTCCTGAGAGCTCTCCTTAAAGCCAAAGCAGGCACCACAGTGACTTTAGAGTGCAAGCCCCAGGCTTATCCCATAGCAAGCATTCTATGGAAGAAAGGAAACCTGCCTGTCCACACTAATGAGAGGTAACCCTTAACATAAAGTACGCTGTACGTCCATCCATCCATTAGCTATGCCGCTTATCCTTTGCAGGGTCACAGGGGGTTGGAGCCTATCCCAGCCGACACAGGGCGAGAGGAGGGGTACACCCTGGACAGGCAACCACTTACACTCACATCCACACCTACAGGCAATTTTGAGTCACCAATTAACCTGCATGTTTTTGGACTGTGGGAGGAAACCCACGCAGACAACACACAAACTCCACACAGAAAGATCCTTGGGTCAGGTGGGAATTGAACCCAGGACCTTCTTGCTGTGAGACAACAGTGAGCCATTGAGCCACCGTGCTACCCTACGCTGTACAATAACCCCTATTTAACTAAAAATTCTGCTGCATTAGCATTTCTTCAAGCTTAAGTACATTCCAAGTAGTTAAAAGAGAACACATTTGACACATAAAAAATAAGCTTATTCCTGTTAGCGAATTTCAGGCAGTTGAACAAATCTATTCCTATTTGTATTTGATACAACATAAATGTCTGTGGCATGCAAGCTTGACTTTGATACATGGCTTTGTAGCTTTACTTCTTATTGAATGATAATCAGTCTCTTTATTGGCTCTCTATAGGATTACTCTGTCACCAGATGGAACCCTACGACTTTCTAATTTGAATAAGTCAGATGCAGGCAGCTATACCTGCTTTGCCAGGAATCGATTTGGCACATCTAGCACCACTGGAAGACTTCTTGTAACAGGTATGCAATGCTCAATATTTGAACGGCTCTTTGCAAACAATGGATGGGTAGAGTTAAGATTAACCTTGCTAAAATGCATTGTAAATGACCTAATTTCCCTAGTGGATTACAAATACAATGTTTTTCTGTACTTTTGTACAGTTTTTGTGGTATCTATTCTATCTAGCTGTTTTGTCAGCATAACAATTTAAGTGCATGGACAGAATTAATTTGGTATTTGTTAATAAAAACCGATTGAACTTCATCTGTTTGTAGGCAGCTCTAAAAGCCAATTCACTTCAAAATCCACATAAAGGCTGTTAGATTGAAACAATGTAAGCTGGTATGTGAGTGTTGAAATGCATTAAGTTTAGATGGTTTGGCTCTGTTTTTTCATTCAGTCATTAATTTATTAGCTTGATTTAAGTCGGCATACGTTTTAGCCCTATTTATTTAGGATTTAATGCTGCAACGGCCTAATATGTTTGACTTATGTTTTGCTGGCTTCAATAACTCAGAGGAGATTTTTTTATATATATTTTTTTATTATATATATATATATATATATATATATTTATATTTTATATATATTTTGATTATGTGGTCAATTCAAAGTTGCAATTTTCCTATAATTGCTTTTTTCTTTAATTTAGTTTTGAAGCACATCAGGTTTGTCTGTAGTTTTATCGGAGTGCTCCTCATTGTAACTCCGTATGTGCAGTTTCCTGTCAGGTGAAGAGCATTTTATGTCTGATTATGCTTTAAAATTGCTATCAGTATCACGGTGATTTAGAAGTATATTCTACACCTGTGTAGGGGAACTGGGTATTACTACTTTTAATATGTGTAAAAGTATTTAATAAACGCTATATCAATATTTATAGATTATTTATTAATTCATAAATTAATATTATAATCGATCAATTTGATTAAAAGAGTCATATCAAATAATTAAGGGGGCGCCACCAAGGACTTTAGCTTATTGCATGGCTCGATGGGAAACCAGGTCTTATCTTGTATTAGCTTTATTTTTATTCATAATTGAAATAATATTAGTTTAATGTCAACACAAATATGAAAATTAAACATTTCAGTCTCAATTCTAAAGTAGTAAATTCTAGTTTTGTGAATGAATGAGTCATATACAAAAGGAAACAAAAGGAGTTTAAACAAACAACTATTTATTTCTAATTCTAGGCGAATATGTACAGATATACACTGAATAAATGATAGTGATCTACGAATGGTAGCAAGTCAGGTATGAAACGTGGGTATGGATTTCTAAACAAAACACTATGAGGAAGCTAATTGCTAAAAGCTAAGCACCGAATGCAATGTATTAAGAGAGGGGAAGTTACTCTGACGAGTGGTTTGCTGCCTTGCAGTGGGGAATTCAAAGTCTGTTGATGGTTCAATGAGAACAGATTGTGTGGTCCTTATTAGCAGGTATTCCAAAGTTCTTGATGGAACGCGGCCTTGTGATAGGTGGAACCCTCCTCAAGATTAGGTTAATTGCAAAGTTCTGTTCTGTTGAGTCTGCTTTTATCAAACGGTCAAAGGGGGTGTGTCCCTTGACACAGATTTGGGGGCAGGCAGATAGGTGACCACATGGAATTTATTGAGCTTTGACTAAA
>JAVQIZ010090973.1:0-13052 GCA_036023535.2 Galaxias brevipinnis
TAGTATAGATGTACTATTTACAGGAGCCAACATACTATATATTTAACGTACTATATCTCTAACGTACTATATCTCTAATGTACTATATCTCTAATGTATCATATCTTTAATGTAGTATATCTCTGATGTACTATTTACAGGAGCCAACGAACGATACATCTAATGTGCTGCATATCTAAACATGCTATGTACAGTATCTAACATAATACATCTCTAACATACTGAATCTCTAACTTACTATTGCCATAACTAGACAAGAAGGTGAATGGGGGTATAGATCCACAAAATGTAGACACCCTCGATACTCCTGTTTCAGTCTTACATTTGATGAGCATGAAGCAATGTCTGATAATGAAACGGAGCTCTAAACGTCATCAGAGGGCACAATGTTTACCTCTCTGTATTCTCGGAGAACTTATGACTGTGTCACATGCTCAGACTTAGACCCAGAACCACATAGATCCTCACGGATGGGGGACGCGGCCTCTCAGCGGGGAAAAGGCAGCCGATGAAAGAAAAACAATAATCAGACGGTGGTGGAGCCAAAGCCGTAATTCCTCCGTGTTTTAAAAACAAGTATAGGGCAGCCGTGGGCCTCTTGCGCGAATGACATTCTCCAAGGTCAGAGGTGCCCTCGCATCTGCTGAGGAGCCTGCGTCTGTTTTAACAACGGGCCCGCCGCGCATGTCTGAGTTTAACAAGTCACCCACCGCCCACCCTCCCTCTCCTCTCTCCTTGCCTGTCTGTTCCCGGTTCACATCGGGAGGAGAAGACAGTCAGATGGACGGATACAGGAAAGAAGGAGGGGGGGGGGTAATAAAGAGGGAGATGCGTAAAGAGAGCTAGAGGAAGAGGCATAGGGGCAAGAACTAAGTGGGGAAGGCGTTTACGCGTTTACAGTAGATCTCCACAGAGATCCGTTGTCCGTTCAAATGAAGATGAATCTCATGACGCCACATGGCTGTGCATAGGAGGGCTGCCTTTCGAGTAAACGTTGGGGGGGGGATCAAAACTCCTCAGAGACTGGAGGTCTGGGCATACGTTCTACATCTCTACGTGTGTGTGTGTGTGTGTGTGTGTGTGTGTGTGTGTAAATACGAAATGAGACACCATATTCCCCAAACTCTCTATGTGGGCCGAAACACAGCATCTCCTAAAGCGGACCCTGTTTACTAATTGAAACACAGAGAGCCGTGAATAGGACACCATCACCGAAAGCATGTTTTGGGTATGAATTTGGCCACTTACCCACTTGTGCACTTTGGGAATATGACCACTTTGCGTTCCGTACTGAGCTCGCGTTCGGATTCACCGATTGCTGTTCCAACTGGAGATGGAAGACAGCAGGTTGGAGGCAGAGTGTGTTCTCCCTTACGCTGGCTTTGACACGTGAAGGATCTACAAAGGTTTTGCCTTTCTCTGCCAATTACTCAGAGAAGATGACGGAGAGAGAAGATACCTTGTCGACGTCTCTCACCGTCTCACGCACACACACTCTCTCTCCGCCTTCTCTCTCTCTCTTTCGCACATGCACATGCATGTACACACATACACACACACACATACACACACACACACACACACACACACGTCCTGTACACCCAGATAACCGAACAACACACCGCGCACTGTGCTGGTCCGATAGCTCTCTGCTCATGAAACATTCAGTTTGTCTTCTCACACAGAAAAATGGAATATTAACTCGCGGTGAAAAATGGAGACAGCGCAACGGAGAGTGGAGAAGAAGAGGAACTGGGAGAGCGGAGGTGGTTCTAGATTCGTGTGTGGTGCTGCATATTTTATAGCGTCGTCTACCCAATAACAAACTCCTGCTGCGTGTTAAAGGGCCAGCTAGGAGCTGGGGAGGGGAATAGCATCACTGTCACAAACATATCTGTACTGAGCGTGGGCAAAACATGTTTCACACACGCACACACACACACACACACACACACGCAGAGGCGCGCGGTATGTGTCTATATGTATGTAGGGGAGACGAGGCATGCCTTTAGTTGTCATGGGCCTTCAGTCTTCAGACGGAAACCCAGGGTTTTCATGTAAACAATAACGCAACTGCACCTCACACACACACACACACACACACACACATTTGAAGGGAAAGAGAGACAACTAAAGACAATTCATCATAGAATTAGTAATTTCAATACAGTATGTTCCAGGCCTTTACCACCTCTTCTCTACCCGGCTAATACAACACACACACATACACACACACACACACACACACACACACACAGCCTTTCACTCGCGTGATACATTTTCTCCCAGCATCGCACCACCACCTCCCTCCATCTCTCCAAGCTTTGCCTCTTTGCTCTCTCTTTCCCCTCATGTCAGCATCCTGTTCCCCCGTGTCCTGCCTTTCACTGCCTTACTCTTCTTCCTGCCTTCCTTCTGCAACATGCCGCCTGTGGAGAGCAGCTGTTGTACAAGACTAACAAACACACACACACACACACACACACACACACACACTCTCAGTCAGTCACTAGCTAGCCTCTCAGACTCAGTTACACCTGCATCCCTCTCTTCCCCACTCCGTACTCTCCTCACTTCACGCCCCCTCAAAAGCTGTGGACACACATGGATCCCTCCTGTCCTTCCTTCCCTCTCTCCACCCTCCTTCCCTCTGTTCGTCTCTCTCTCCATCTTCACTTTCTTTTTCTGAAAGTGTCAATCACAAACCACCCCCTTAGCAGCACAGCACAGCATGGCCATCCTGGACAGAGAGAGATAGAGAGAGAGAAAGAGAGAGAGAGAGAGAGAGAGAGAGATAGAGAGAGAGATAGGGGATTTGAGCAATTTTGCAGCTGTAGAAGAATGACAGTAAGTGAAAGAGAAAAGTTTCATATGAATAACAGTTTGACAGATCATTATGATTGACAGTGATGAGAGATGATAGGGGCTGTTTCTTACTTCCATATAGATGGAAATTGTGCAAAATGGAATTGTGTATGTGCGCGGGTGTGTGTGTGTCTGTGTGTGTGTGTGTGTTTGTGAGTATATGTGTGAGTGAGTGTGAGAGAGAGATATTTTTGTTTTGTCTCGATTTAGTTATTAGTATATGTGTGTGTAGGCAACCGTGCTTGTGTGTGTGTGTGTGTGGTTTTAGTTGGATGGTGTGTGCAAGTGTGTGCACGTATATCCATCTGTGTGTGTGTGTGTGTGTGTGTAATCTACAACTATCAACAATGACCCCAAACTATCCCTACTTAGTATGTAGAAAGCCTTCTCTCATTGCAGTGCATTAAACTGTCAAACAGTCTCTCTCTCTCGTGTGTGTGTGTGTGTGTGTGTGTGTGTGTGTGTGTGTCTTTAGGGGCGATGGTGTTTGGGTGTGGCCATGCGTCCCTCCTCCATACAGGTCTCATTAGAATGTATTAAACTGTCATGGCCCCCAGCGCAACCTTCATTAGGGATTCTCTGGGGGGCAACTTGCAGACAAGAACGCCATATATTATAACACTGTGTTCTGCCGACAAACACACACACATGTACACCCGCCCCCCACCAACAGGCACACTCTGAGGGTATGTGAGAACGAGCAGGCTGCAGGAGGTGATCAGAAAGCCTCCAGTAGGATGGTGTAGCTGTCTCTGTAAGACTGACGGCCTGTGCCCATTTTACCAGCTCTCATGTGACTTAATGAGGCTGTTTAACGCACACGCGTCTCGCTGCCTCTGCCTCTCACAGGCACGTATGGGGGGGATCAAGTGACGGCAGGGGAGTCGACAGAAGGTTTCCCTAAAATAATGAGGCCTGTAGCGCTGTGCCTTTGAGGGAAAAACACTGAAACCCCTATAAATCTCACGGGCTGATGCTGTGAGCCTCACCTATTCTATGCTAACAAACACCACACACACACACACAGAAACACACCCGAACACACACACACTACACACACGCACTACGCACCAGACCCGCTACAGCAGCACACCAGCTGATCCCCCTCCTCCTGGTGAAATAGATTAAGGGAGAGCGCGCTGATTTAATAAACTAATTGGATTAAGGTGGCGATAGGCGCTGACGAAAGCACTTTAACGTGTGTGTGTGTGTGTGTGCGCGCGTGTGTTTTTCTCTGCGTATATGTGTGTTTGTGTGTGTGTCGGCGGACGTCTGTGAGCGGGAATATTCACGGCCCCCTCCTCTGCTCAAGCCGTCAAAGTCCCTTGATGTGACTTAATTAACGGGACACGAGCAATGCGCCCGCTGCCAGCAGCAGGGGGATCACCGCGGCGCCATCGCCAGTCGACACCGGAGGATTCTGTTGTCGGGCCCGTGATTTTCAGAGAAGGAAATAATGACTGCCTCGCCGTCCAATCAAGGTGCTTTAATGAAGCGAACGTGGGGGGATAAATGAGGCGTTTAGATCGACTCTGCGGGCTCCAGGGATCTGTAAAGGAAACCTCATGTCTGTCACTGAGCGTGGCCGTGTGAGCCGTCTTGATCAGGGCTCCCTTCCCAATCTGTTTTGGCTAGGATGGTCTCACACGTCCAGTACACAAATGGGCCTCTGCTTTGTACGAACACCGCGGGATGTTTTTCCACAGTTGCTCTTCCCCTTTGTTGTCTCATGTAGCTTAATAGCATGTGTGTTGTCTTTAGAAGATGTTTCAGTTGGTTTTATTGTTTTTAACGTTTGTATCTTTATGGAATAGTGCTCTCTGGTCTGTATGGTTATATGTGTAGCCATGGTGCATTATGTCTGTCTGCCATGCAGTCTCCTTTTTTATCTCTTTTCCTCCCCCTCTCATCTCTTCCTTTTCCCTCACCACCTCTCCTCCTCCTCCTCCTCCTCCTCCTCCTAGCCTTTTGCCCATACAACAAAGTACTGTTGTCTGGTAGCAGCATCAAGGGTGCCACCTGTCTTCTACTTAACAAACAGTCTCTCTCACAGACCAACACACACAGACAGACACACACACACACACACACACACACACACACACACACACACACACACAGTGATAGATACTGCTGTCGTGTGCGCTGACCAGCTTGACTGATGGGAGTGATTAAACGACAACACCCTTTACCTCTTTCTTCCCCATCCCCCTCTCTGTACGATAGGAAAAGGAAGAAAAACAAACCCGTTATATTTTCCACCCGGGAACAGCCTCGGAGCGCTGCTCTCTTAGCCTGCAGGAAAACAACTGCCACGCTGAAATATAGACTTCATAAAACTATGGGCCTATATCATGGTCCTCCTCTGACAGCCATGCTGTGTTGATTTACAATGGGTGTCAATGGAGCTCAGTGGCATGGCTTCTCAGGGTGATTTACATAGGGAGAGGCCTGGGGTGTCGCCTCCCACTCTGTACAAAAGAACAACTGAACAAGGAAAGAGGGAACAGATGAATTAGATTACAGAAGAGAATAAGGAGAAAGGGCTTGGCATAAAGAACAAAAGGGAGGCTTGAAAGAAAAGAAAAAAAGGAAAGGACGCAGGAGGCGGGGAGGTCGGACACAAACAAAAATAATGGTTGAGTCTGTAGTTCATATAGCAGGCATGGGGTCCAATGGCTACCATGACACAAAATGGCATCTACAGTATTGATATCTCTGATCAGCAAAAGGTCACCTAGGGGTCAGATAAAGAATGATGGGTGTCACAGTGTTCCTCCTCACAACACACCATTGACCCCAATGTATGACCCGTCTCCAGTCAGACTACTAAGCCCTGACATCAACACACTCAGGGAGAAAACTCAAAATGTCACACAGACAAATAATCCAAATCTCCCAGACAAATATGAAGAAGAGGAAAACTGAACAGACAGTAGATGATGGAAGAAAGCATGGAGTCATTTTTACGGACTCAAGGCCACACCTTTACAAGCAGCCAGTAGACTCCGCAGAACAGAATGGGTATGCATGTTGCTGAATGGTAGAGCCAGTAGTAAAAATAATATTAATTATTAATATCCTTATGCTGTTTGTTTTGGACTTATGTACTTACGTGTTTCATGGCAGAAAAGCGGATTGAAAATTTAAACGGAGAACGAGTGGCATTTTGCGTCTGGCCAAAGCACCGTATGAATCCGCTTATCTTGTTGATGTTGGCGACCTGCGTGTGTTTTGTCTGGGAATCGAATCATGGAGAGGGAAACGTTGGAGTGATGGAGCAAGATATGGGCTCTGAAGCTAGACACGCTCATATGAATCCATAATCATATTTGTAACCCCAGGCCATAGAACTCTGTACGTTTGTGCACCAGTGTGTGTGTGTGTGTATGTGTGTGTGTGTGTGTGTGTGTGTGTGTGCGTGCTAGCAAGAGAGATAGAGATCGAGATAGAGGCATAAAGAGTGTGTATATTATGTATTGTCTCTCTGCTTACTGTCTCTCTGACATTTTTGTGCTCCTACTGCATGTTTATTCACACACGGAGCCTCTCTTTTTAATGTTTACTTTATGTTTTCAACGCTACAAAATGAGTTTAGGATTGCTTCCCAAAAACTATCTTGGGTTTCTCAAAAGGTCTCAGGGAATTCGCTTGTTTGTGCTTCTCTAAGTCATCGCCTTCGTCAATCTGGGATTGTGAAGTCTTCCCCTCACTTTGTGTTGTTCACACTGCCGCTGATCTGCGTATTGTAGCATGAGCTATAGGTTTTACACTAATAGGATCCGATCCCCTGGGACACATCCATGGTCCTCCGTCATGATGGACAACCCCCCTGGTCCCACCTGTGCCCAACCCCCTAATGACAGGAGGGCTGAATGGCCCGCTTAGGACGTGCTGCTCGACGGGGAAACGTCCAACATGGAGAGGAGGACAGAGGACTGTTAGATTACTGTAAAATGGCTGACGGAAAAGTCACGGCGAGTCTCCCTCCAGTGTGCATACGTGTGTTTGTAGTGTGCCACATTCAAACCTGTGAGCACGGGGCGTGTGATAAAAGGAGCCCAGCCCGTTTCCTTGCCTCCTCTTGAGCTGCGATTAGACCGGAACCCATCAACACGTTGTCAGATGTGTGGGTTTGAATCCGATCAAACGGTCGTTTTTCTACTGGTCTATTTGCCCCGTGCCATTAAGCAGCACTGATTACCAAATGCATCATTTGACACACAGATTGTTAGCCTGGCTGTATCTATTTCTCTCTCTCTCTCTGAGGGTGTGTGTGTGTGTGTGTGTGTGTGTGTGTGTGTGTGTGTGTATGTTGGTAGTGTGAGTGACTAGGCCATCTGTCAATCAGCAAGTAGGATTATGTAGTATGTGTTCGAGTGAGTGTGTGTGCACGTGTGTGTGTTGGTAAGAGGGAAAAAAGTGTGTGCTGTATCTGTATGTGTGTGTTTGAGTGTTTGAGTGTGAGTGTGTGTGAAGACAGTCTGTCCACACTAGGCCAGACGAAGACATTCAAACAGCCCTTTTAGTGAACGTGTTACAACAGATGGAGGACAAGGACAATCATTCTGTGTATAGGTCATGTTTCACTCCGGGATTTCTCCTATTTGTCTCTGTCCCTTTCTACCGCTTAACACGTTCAAAAACAAATTTGGCCTTAATTTAAATTAGAGGTTCTCTCTCTCTCTCTCTCTCTCTCTCTCTCTCTCTCTCTTGCCCCCCCCCCCCCTCTCTGTATATTCCCCTTTTCAGTTTTAAATGAAACAGCAATATAAGGATTGTGTTCATTTGATCTTTATCTGTGGTCTATATTTTTTCTTCAGCTTGTGATCTTTTCATATCTTTTTCATGATCTCTCCCCCTCTTTACCCACTCAGTGCAATAAAAATTAATCTATGCATCCATCCATCAATTCTAATGCCATTTTTCTACCGTGTCACTTTTTCTACAACGGAGGAAATGCCAACCAGTAGTTCATCCTCCCTGTTGGTGCTAGGTATTCACAATCTCATCACACTCTGTGAGAGCACCATGTGTATGTATGTGAGTGTACATGTTTGTGTGTGTATGACTGTGCGTGTGCGCGTGTTATTGTGCATTTGCATCTAGTTATGGGCTCTGTGGGACTGGTGAATGCGTGACATTGTGGGCATGCATCTGTTTACTGGGCTGGTATTTGTGCAGCAGAGTGGAGCGTGTGACTTTGAAACAACATTGAAACTGGGACATTTGAATGTAAGCCATCTATTTTGCGCAGGAGCAATCCAATGTAATTATTATTATTGCTGGCAATCAATCTCCCAGATGTTCATTATTCCTCTCTAACTCTCTATCTCTGTCCTATCTCCCTCTCTCTCCCCCCCCCCCTCTCTCTCTCTCTCTCTCTTTCTCTCCTACACTGTTTTTCTCTTCCTCTTATACCTCCCTGCATCTTTATTCACTCTAGTCTTCCTGTTTTTTCTCTTCCACATATTTGTAACACAGTTGCTGGGTTTCTCCTGTCGTCTCTTCTTTATGCTTTCTGAACAGATTTATCTTATCTTAGTATCTAACTCTACCTCCTCCTCATTGGGAAATTTTAGAATTTACATTTTCGTTTAATTATCTCTGCACTGCCACTCGTCATGCAGTGTCATTCATCAATGCACTCCACTCCCTCTCTTTTAGAATCATTAGATGGTGATATTGTAACATCACAATGTGATTTTATCACAGTCGCTTAGTTTATGTTAGACTGCTTTGGTGCAACTAACATTACAGCAACCCAGCTCCCTCCAGCAGGGGCTGGATGGCTGTGGAGAGATGGCGGGTCAGGCAATAACATTCCTTGAGAATTACTGCCACCTGCTGGTAGCTTTTCTGAACTTTTTGGTTTAGATTTCCACTGCAGAGTTTCTAGAGCTCAGGGCAGGTGACCAGCAAAAGCCTTTTTCCGCATGCAAGAGATTATGCACTGCAGTACCTGTAAAAGCTAGCCCACGTAGCAATCGAAAATTCAGGTTTCAATGCAAGCAGTCATTTTACGTCTTCTCTAAATGGTCCCTGAATGTGTCCAAAGTATAACTTGAGGGCTCCTTGGGACCAAAACAAATTAAAAAACAACAGTCAATTGTTTTTGAAACCCAAAATGTCAAAGAATAAATTGCATTTTAAACGTGGGTATGTAAAGATAATACAATGTTTGTAAAATAGTGCTGTCCTTTTCATAGCTTTGGGATCTGTTGTTCCTCTAGTCTCTGGGAAGGGATAGAGCCAATTCCCTGTTGTTCCTATGCTGTCAGTAGGGACAGAAAGACCAGGCTTATACAGTGTGCTACAGAACCACTTCTTACAAAGTGGTATTGCCTGATGTGTGTGTGCAGCACTATTGAATTTGCTGAACCTTATAGCAGTTGGTTGAAGGCTCTCATGGAGATTCTAAAGTAACCTCTAGGGGGCCGTAAAAGGTTACTTACTAAGACAACGCAGACATCAATATCATGCGTTAGGAATGTGCTTCGCTAAACTGACTCTGCAGAGTTATTTATTGAATTGATCTGGTATGGGTTGTGGATTGTATATCACATTAATAAACTCTCTGGGTGTTGTGCTGGTAAAAGCTGCCTTGATGATAAATAACCTGTGCATGCTCATGCGGTAGATTGCCTGTGCATTGGGGAGATGTATGTGTACATTACAGTATCGACGCAGTGTACCACTGTAAAGGCAGACTGTCATTACAATGGATACCATAGGCTTTCCGACCAGACTCACAGTACTTTGTGTTCAGGAATCAACCCGTGGTCTCAGAACGATCCCTCGTAAGATGAACGTGTGGCAAAAGGGACGGAGGCGGTCGGGGCTGTGTGCTCGTCTGCCTTGCCTTCACATCGGATCAATGGTAATGTAGGGCAAGGCCACGGCCGGCGTAGTACATCGACCCCACTGCACAGGGCAACCGGATCGTATTGATCCCCCCCTGCGTCTCTTTAAATGGAAACAATGGGAGCATTAAACGACACAGCCTCGTAATGACAGAGACCGGCTGGCTGGACGGACGAGAAATAAGAGTCCGTATGATTTACTCTTAACAGGGCTGCAGAGGCCCCCCGCTGATGTCGTGGGCCCGTGATGTTGTTTTGAAATGTCCACGTCTCCCCTATTGAGCCCTGCTCCGTGTTTGGTTTCTGATCAGGTACCGGGAGAGTCATGCGGTCATGATGACGTCGCCTTTGTTTGTTTCGGTGGTGTCGTCACTTTAAACGTTCTTCCTATTCCCACTGAACTGCATCAGTAGCGTTTTCAGCAGTACTGGGGAAGCAGATGATCCAAAGATGAACCTGTTCAGAGGCTAGCTCTGATCACAAGGTTTCAGGCGTGCAGGATAACATTTGAATGTGGCTGAGGAGGTATTTACATACTGGCTGGTAAATCTGACAGTGCTGTGCTTTTCTCTGATACCACTGCTATATAACTGGGCTTGTGTTTTCAGGTTTCCATGATTCACTATCACTGTCCAACTGAAAGTGCAAGAGAGAGAACTCGGACAAAGGCCATGACAACAAAAGCATGTAGTTCATTCTGAAATGCCTTTAATTAACTTGAACAGTCAGGCTCATCCAAATGGACGTATACGTTAGTCCTTTATAAAAAAACAAACATACTTTTTAAAGCCAGAGAAGGCGATTCTAGACATGAGTGACAGAACGTATTTGGAGAACAGTGAGCGTAGTGGGAATATTCCGAAATTTCAAAGAGAAGGCCTGCAGTGACAGGTGCATTTCCAGAGCTAGGATTATTGTATCAAAGCAGTATCAAGAGTTATAGTTATTAGTGTGAATTCGCAATAAAACTATATTTTGAATTAAAAAAAGCAACATTTGCATAGAGTTCCTTACCCCAACCTTAAAGAGATTACAGGTAAAAGCTGTGGTTTTATCTCCCTCAACAGACCGTTATCTACAGTACACTGATTAATGATTGACTTTAAATAGGTCATATTGTATGCTGTTGTCAAGGTCTATCAGAGCAGTAAAGTGCCGTGTGCTTCAACCTCATTCATAATCCACAACCCATGAGGAAATGCCAACCGCAGGACCAAAGGAGAAGGAAGTGCCTGCTGCTCATTTCAGACATAAACTTGGCATTTGAAATCCTCTTGAAAGTTTGATATGTGTTTTTTTTTGCTTGCTGGACAACTGCCACATTAGTAGTAACATTATTGCCACTTAACATATTAGTAAAATATTTGTACAAACGTATATTTCCCTTGTGTGCAATAGCCTGTAGTGTTGACCTATATCTGGAAGTAATTCAGGGCACTCCTCTAAAACATCATGCACATACATATAAGCACCTAGAAACAGCCTACTCCTCACATTCCAGTACATGTTTGGGCTCTGTCCCTACAATCCACATGCACACATGTACTACAAAGTGTTAACTACACCCGTGTTATCTATCTCTCTCTCTCTCTCTCTCTCTCTCTCTCTCTTTCTCTCTCTCTCTTCCCCCCTCTCTCTCATTCACACATACACACACCCATAGACTTCCAGCCCTGAGCTGGGTGTTGGCCTACTGAGCTAGTATTTTTGAAGGACCGCTCCAATTTCAACCATGTAATTTCCTCTTCGGAGTATGTCTGTGGGGCACATGTGGTTAGGTGGGTCTCCACCCACTCACCACTAGACACACACACACACACACACACACACACACACAAAACACAAAGAAACTGTCTCACAGACACTTATGTAAAAAAGTAGCCAGACGTGCATAACCACCCAGGGGTGCTTGTAGGCACAGCCACACGCACACACACACACAGAGAGAGAGAGACACCACTCCCTAAATAAACAAAGGCCACAGTATCAAGGCAAAATAATGACAAAGTTGCTTACATTTCACCTTGTTCACAGCCTACATGACTACTGTTATTGAATTACAGTCGTCCACTGATTAACTGCGACAGACCAAATTTGTTTGCTGAGTTTGCAAACATGTCCTGTAGAATCTTACAACCAAAATTAAGTTTAAAGATTTCATGATGCAACTTGGACTATTAATGTCTAATTGGCCTATTAATGTCTAATTGGCCTTATTGCTCTAGGCCAGACTCTTTACAACAATAGACAACACATTCTCAAACTTAACACGTGGACCACACTCCAATGAAACAGTCCACACCACACTGACAATGCATTTCTTATTCTACAATCTACCCTATAAATACTCTTGAAAAATGTTAAACTTGAAAAAAACATTCACTGTTGTTTGCTATGGTGTAATTAAAACATTTCAGGGCTCTACAGAAAATGTGTACATCTGTTTTGAATTGTAACCCCCAGTAACCCCAGGGTATAGTCAGGGTAAAGTCCTTCACCACTCCTTGGGCATGGCCTCAGGGCAGACCTACAATTAGGGCTGTCAAGATCATAACATTTTAGTTGACGATTTAATTGTCTTTGTATAAGCCTATAGTAGTTTAATAATAGACGTACGTGCCTTGTAGAGGCATTATTAAACTTATAAATAAATAAGAAATTAGACTTTTCTAATCAATAAACGTAACTTTAAACTTATACCTCATACTAATCAGTGATTCCTGTGGAAGTAAGATGTTGGTGCGGTGTGAGTCCGCGCTGGGGGCAAGGCTTAGTGGAGAGTCTCGGGAGCGTGTAAACTAGGATTCAGACCTTGTTCTTCTAAAATGTAGTTTATAGCTACGGTACTGCCACTGCGCAAAGATGGCTTAGAACCAAGAAGGACTGGATATATAAGACAGCCATTGCCGACCACTGTGTCATCTTTCAGATCTGATATCGAATAATGTACCTAATGTTCCTCTAAAACCGCCATTGATCATACCAGACCAATGTGTTAACTCGACTGCACACAACCATTTGAGAGGTTTACAAAGTTTTCTAGTCTGTAGGGGCCTAATAAAAAAATTCGAACTATAATATTCAAACACCATTTGCATTCATTTGATGAGAAAACGAGTAAGCCCTTTCGTTTCATTTGGGCTACACTCAGAGGAGCCGATTCATTGTAAAATCTTTAATTTCACAGAAATATCAGTCTTTCTCAAGACCGTCAAAAATTGCCAACGCCGGCTATATTTCAAGCCGTCATGGCGGGGTATTGGGTAAAGTTTTCAACTAGCAATAATCGCGCCTCGGATAAACCTCATAGGCTACGATACTGCC
>JAVQIZ010091000.1:0-11799 GCA_036023535.2 Galaxias brevipinnis
CCCACTCACTTGCAGGGTGTCTGTTGGCGGTATCACCATGACAAAGTTGTCAGGGAAGAAACCGCGGCGTCCTCTCAGCTCCCCCTCCCACCAGCCCTCATCCTCTGTTTCCTTCGGAGGGAGATTACAGCTGTTTAGTGAGAGTCCTCAAAGAACAACACATTGTCAGGGGATCAGCAATCTACGCTGGAGAGGTCAGGAAGGGGGTCAGGGGAAACCAGGCCACGCCAACAGTAGATGTTATCATTTAATCATCAAAGATATTTTCAGATACCTTCCTTTACTGCTTCCTTAATTATGTCATTAAAAGGGATGCATCAACTAGGCGATTATGGCTGATATAGTTGCTGGGTCACTCACTAAGCAGTATAGCCAGTTTGGCCAGATGAGAACAAGTAAAGGATAATAGCAGGTCAGACATGCCATTGCACTGAGATAAATGTGATAGTTCAAGTTCTACAGGCTGAGACAGACAACATGTACTGCAAATCTTCTTAAAATTAAATAAATTATAACATGAGATGAACTGTACCATCATTAAGGATTCTCATGACGTCATGCATCTAAGAAATGTTATCATGAAAGTGCGCAGACTCCAACCTTGGTAATGAGTGTCACAATGTCACCCTTCTTCAAGTCCAACTCATCCTCAGTGAAGGCTGTGTAGTCAAACATGACTTGACACGATTCCTTTACTGCAAAGACAAGATAGGGATACGTGTCAGCATTTGACGGTCGTCCTATGCAGCCGTTTTACAGTGATGTGTGACTTGGATAGGTGGTTTCTACAACGGCATCATGGCAGAAAATCAAAATAGGACACCATCCCTCTTTGTGTGAGCTTACTGGAACTCAACCTTATTTCCCGGTGATGCAAAGATTGAACTTTCATCTCACATAGATATAAGCCAGTGCTGAAACCCTTGATCTTTACTGCACACTACTCTGACGTCACACCCAGGAGTGTATGTGTGACTGTGGGGCCACACCCTCTTTAGGTCTCAGTGTAGAATATTTTTACTGTAAATAGAGTGCCTGAATGGGCTAAGTAGTTTTTCCGGTCTATATATACATTTTCTGGCTGGTCAAAGAGGTTTCCTTTGTTTTGCTTTTGATTTCTGTTTATCTCATGTAATAGACAGTGCCTCACATGCAGTCATCTAGTCTAATTCGACTTCACTCTTACAGAGCAAAACTCACTATAAGAGAAAAGAAATCACACAAACTTACTGTTTTTCTTTTTGCTCCTCACGCTTGTCCTTTGCTTTGTAAGACCCAAAAAAAAGTATAAATGGTAGAGTTAAACTATATTGCTTTGATTTGAAAATGATAAAAGGAGTTAATATATGTCTGGGTTCGGACATCTCACCTCCTTATTGAACACTGCGTCTGAGAGTTTGGGCCTTGTCTTTCCTTCAGTAATCTTGGTATCTGCAAAACACATATACTAAGGTGGTCGTTTGAACTCCATAACAGCTGTTTCGAAGACGGTAAATTAAATCAGTACAGACAAAACTATTCAACATATAAATAGACCTTCTTTATAAAAAAATATAGTCCACCAATAATGAAAACAAAGTGACCGGTGTCATCAGTATGTGGTTACCTACCTTTTGGGGAGACAAAGATTTCTTTGACGAAATTAGATGGGAACGCTCCCACTTTCCCATTCTTCATCCCCATCCACCACCCATCCTCAATCTGAAATGGGGGGGAATGGCAAAAAGAGAAAACATACAATAAGCAAAACAAAGTATTCACAATGTAGGCGCATAAGACCTAAAAGTGGCAACTCAGCTCTCTCTTTAAATAACAATCTCAGTGATTTCTGCAGCAAAATATCTCACAGCTGTGTCAATATATCCAGACCATGAAACATAAACATACAGTATAGATTTGCATCTGATTTCACAGAAGATTAATATTTAGAAGCAGATCTTCACTGATTGCCTGGTGGCACGAACAACCACAGCTACTCTGAGAACAAGTAGAGTCTGTTCTCAGCTCTCACATTAAAGCTGGAATGTTCCTTAAGAACGTGCTTTGTGAGCGTCACTGCAAAATGTTCTGACTCCTTACAAAACAACAATGCGATGTACAATATTTGTCAACCTGGGAGCTTGTGTTTCTCAGAGAGGCTGATTGTTAGGGGAACGGTTAGTGGGGTTGCTTTCTTTGAAACATGAATAAGAAACCATTACCAAGAAAGAATTAGAAATGTCTCTTTAGAAAAGGCTGCCTAAACGTGATTTATCGATTTGTTGTAAATTCATTATTGATCTACGATTTTCCTTTTTGTGAATGCAGCTGTCCCAAACATGACAACCTCAATGGAAAGGAGAAGAGGTACGTCTTTACCTCCCGGAGGATCTCCACGGTCTCCCCGGCAACCAGCCCCAGCTCATCCTCATTCATGGGGGTGTAAGCAAAGGCCACCTCGCACTTTCTTGACTGTTTCTTCATCCTTGCTGTAGTAAGATAAGAGACAAGAGACAAGACAGTAAGACAGGAGGCTGTCGTCACGGCGAGCACAAAGCAATCCTTCTTTTTCGTTTGAAGGGTACTCAAGTACTCAACAGAACATACCGTGAGACAAACAGCATTAGCTGGATTGTGCTGTTTATTACAATCAGGCACAGAGAGGATCTGAGATGTCTGATCCATTTGTATACATTATAATTAGGTTAACACATGGGCCAGACGGTCGTCAACCTATATTTACAATGGAGCCTTTAATTGCTTGGCTGTGTGTTCTGCTGGCTTATTTTGTGCGTCTTGATAACCCCTGTCCTTCTCACTGTTGTGTCTGGACTCAACATTGGTCGTGCTTGACAAAACACACAATGCTATTTATGTTGAAGTTCAGGGAAACAGATGTCAACGTACATTTCCTTAAGCTTCTTGGTTCCCTTTTGCTGTCTCCGATTAAATACACCGGCACCTCCTGTGTGAAACGTGAAGGAAACACACGTGATCAATGCACACAGAGGACCTGAACACCCAACTGACTAGCACAGACTCTGAGTGTATACCTTGACAAAGTTAACAGGGAAGATGCCCCTCTTGCCTCTGAGCTCTCCCTCCAGCCATCCGTCCTCGCTGGCCTTGGTGACCTTCTTAACCACGTCTCCGGTCCGCACCGTCATCTCGTCCCCCCTGCTGCCACTGAAGTCGGCCAGCACCAGCACCTCTACAGATAAGGAGACACAAACAGACAAAACTCAAGTAACCTAATTCTTTTAATAGCCGTTGGACGCAAGCAGTGGGTCGGGACATCAGAGAATGTGTGTGCTTGTCTCAACAGGCACTGGTATGCGCCGGAGGAGTCTACTAGACAGCATCGGGGCATTGTTGCAGCTTCTCTCTGTGTCCCGGCAAAGGTAATGTCGGCTCACAAAAGTATTTTGTAAAACATACAAGACTTCTGCAGCATGTTAATGATCCACTCCAATGTGTACTGAAATGCTACTGTAGCAGTGTTGCACCACTGGGGAATCCACACAGAGTTTGAAGTGTAAATATACTCAGGTTGAACCAGTTTGAAAACTGTCTAGAGTTCAGGATCGTCAGACCCTGAATACCTTCTAACACACAGCAGCACATACATTTTCAGAGAACATGGATGAATATATTGAGCACACGGGGGGTGTGATCATTCAGCAGTATCCTCTGTAGTATCACTCTTCTGCTTTCTGACTTACTAGGAGCTAAAATATGCATAATTTAAGAAGGACTTTCATTATAATTTTAGCAGTTTTAATTTCTACTGTATGCAAACCTAAAGTGCCTAAGAAACCATGCTATAAATTAACTATAAAAATGCATCTTACTAAATGAACATTCCCAGAGATGACTAAAAAAGACAGCAGCAGTCGTCTACTTTAACATATTTGTCAACATTCCCAAGGAGCTCATACAGCCAAAACCTACAGTAGATGAATACTTACCCATGGTTTCCACAAGAGTTTGACACTGCCTTGGTACTTTAAATAGGCAAGCCTAGTTCCTCAGAGAGCAGACGTCCAAGTCATACTAAAATAGAATCACAACACCAAGGGAAGGCTAGTATTGCCTCAGAACAAGAGACAGATATGGCAGCCAGGGCCCTCCTTTGCTTCTTATCAAACATTAACATTGAGCAACTTCCCCCGGGCCAGTCATGACTAGTCAACAGTAAGGAGTGGGATGGGTCAGAGAGAGGGAGTGATGAAGCCAAGAAGAGGAGGAGAAAGAGAGAGAGAACAGGTGGGACTGGTTTCAACATGGAATGGATAGTGAGTGTACGTGCAAGGTTACAAAAAAATAAAACATGCTGGGTGTTACCGAGTAGAATATAGAGCTCCTTCTGTGTTTGTTCCTTCATAATTGTTTTTAAGCTTTGTACGGCATGTTCCTTTAAAGGTAAAATTGCTGACAAGTGTAGTGCTGTGTGAAGAGCTTCTTCTTTCAGAGGCAGAATGTGAGTATGCTAGACAGAACCAGGGACGATGCGACTGAAACTCGCATGGCAGGAAGACATTGCATAACTCTGAAGGTCCAGGTAAGGATCCTAACAGAACAGGGGCAGTGTGAGGAGAAACTCTTTCCATCTTGTTCCCTGCACCCTGCTGTTCTGTGTACAATGAAAATAGCATGCCAAATGATCCATCCGATGATTTCCACAAGAACCGGTCATCCAATCTCTGACTCATGGTCATTACGCTTCCTCAGTCATTTACACCACAAGGCAGTGATTTCATTCTGTATAATAACACAGTGTCGGAGTACAGGTTGAGTGCGTTATGGATCAGAGGGAATATGTGTTACAATGCAGAGGAAATTGCATGACAGTTTTTAAGACAATAAGTCAAAACTATATTGTTCATTTGGTATTTTCTCTTTAATTTACAAATTCTAAGAAACAGGATTGACCACAGTATTTACTTAAAAAAGCCATTTTCCCCAACTATGCTAAGTATAACAAATAAATGAAAAACACATTCCATACTGTACAAGAGCAGTGCCACCCACATCAAGATTAAGTAGTGCAAAAGTATACATATTCTACATATTCCATTCATCTTTACACACTATATAGATTTAAGAAATGTTTATTTAAAATCTATCAATCTTTTGTATTCCCCCATTTTATTTCAAGCATGTGATACTTCCCCAAGTTCTCAAAACAACAAAGACAAAATGTCACATAAAAAAAAGCTGGCCAACAGAAAAAGGTTGATTTTATGTAACAAAATATGTAAGTTGATTGAATATTTCATGCTGAGGCACATTCTCACACTTACGGTATACTGATAATCTAGTATCTAAACTCTATCCAAACAATTAACAGCTCTATAAAAGTATGAATATGTGAAAAACGTTTCCAAATAAATCAACAAAACGACAAATCATCATGTCCATGAGGAGTTGTCTAACCGTGTATGAAGATGATATTTCTGAAGGGGGCACGACAGCAGAACATGACATTTGACCCTTTACAGTTTGGTCCCATGGTAGAAAGTGGACATTTTAAGGACACGTGGCAGACCATTTTTCTTTACTTGAACACCACAGTTGACTTATTGTAATAGGGATTTAAGTGTTTCGATAGTCATCTTTGCAGAAAACACGCTTTTGATTATGTTTTCCAAGGAACCTGTTAAAAAATGCATCATCTATTATAGTTTCAACGCTGACGTACAAAAACAACCTAGAGAGTTTTTACAAGTCCGAATACTAACAACATGAAAAGACATTGGAGTCAATATCAAATAACAGCAAACCACTGTCAGGTAACAGCGTTATCTATGTAGCGACCTGCCACAGGCAAGTCCTAACTACATTGACATTATTTCAAAAACAGTCCAAAGTAGTAATGCGTTTTCCATTTTATAGCAATGATTCGTTCCCTTTCCAAATGTGTAGCCATGCCAATCAATAAAATCCCTAAACCAAACACATAGGATATGAGGAGAAACGACTTGAAGGCAGCTTGAAGGCAGCTTGCAGCTTCACTGCATAGAGTCCTTATTGTCCACATCCTGCTCTCCTTCTTTCTGGCCCTGCTCCGTGTCCTCCTCCAGTGCGTCCGCTTGCGTCCCGTTGACCTGGAACTTGTCATGGGTCCACTTCGGACTCCTGTTAATGTTGGGGTTGATGGTGGCTCTGCGGACAATGAACCGTCCCCTGCCTCGCAGGACGTTTCCTCGCCCGCGCCCTCGGTTGTCCAACCACTTTTTCTCCCTTTCCGCTTCTCTATCATCATGCTGGGAACAAGACAAAAGGAGCGAGAAAAAAAAAAAGTTAAGTACGCATAGTTTATTATTATGCCCAAAGTGTTTTGGTGTGACTGTAGAGTGAACAATGCACTTGTTAAAAGGATGGGTACCAACCTACCAGGAAGTATTTTCTACTTTTCGGGGTATACTCTGGGTCCCAGTCTTCGTTCTTTGGAGCCATTGGCAAGTTTGAGGGGCCATTACAATTAGTGCTGTTGCCCTGGATATTTCCTTTGTTCCAACCCCTTCCTCTGATTCTTAATTGCTGTAATGTGTGTGAGAATAAAGCCCTTTCAGATTCATGTAAAACTGCATTAATTTGTTAACTCCACGCGAGGTGAAAGGTGACACTTTAAAAGGTTATATAAGTATATGAGGTTATAGAGCGAGAGAGGTGAGTGGACTTACAAATCCTCCGCCTGGCCTTCCTCTGTCCACAGGCCCGCTGTGCTCACGGGGACCCAGCCGGCCTTTGTTAAAAACATCCTCCTTAGTCTCGGCCTCCTCATGGGGGAAGCCACCTGCCTTGCGCGAGGACGAAGAGGAAGAGGAGGAGGTAGAGCGAGAGCGCTTCTTCCTACTTTTCCTTCAGGGGCGAAGGAGAAAGAGTGAACGCACGAAAGAGGCATGGTTTCGTGCTTTGAGAGCTCGGCGGTCTCGTAAATGCGGCGAGGCAGTAATGTGAGACAGTGGCACCTACCTGGACTTCTTGTGATGCTTGCCAGACTTCTCAGCGGCTCTCTCTCTACTTGACTCGGGGGAATCTTCTGAGTCTCGGCCCCCATCCTGTACACAGTCACTCCCTCGGGCAGAGTATTTTTTACGACGCTCAATATCCAGGCGAAGGTCCATAGAGTTGCTCCTCACTTTAATACCTTCCCCCTGTCAAGGTAGGTGCAAAAAGAACAAGAAGGTGGACAGACTCTGGGTTAGCAAAGGGGTGCTGTCAACATAAGGGCAGTGTGACGCCATGTTGATTTTGTCGTTTCGATCGCTTTATAGGGGCCACGAAAAACAATAAAATCCGACAGTCACCTGTGTGAATTTCCCGTTTAAGAGGGGACTTTGGCATTTTGACAAGCATAAATAGTGTAAGCCTGTCTGAAAAAGGGGGTTTCAAAGTCTACCGCTGTGATAAAACACCGTCCCGAAGGTCAGACCAGCTGCTTCTACAATCACATTCAAATGCATTCACTGTTACTGGGGTACCCATCATTTTGGTTGGTAGCGTTCTCCCCATTCATTAGGTTAATCAACTGGTTCCATGCAAGGGAATTAAGGGAACGAGGAGCTACTCCTTCTGGGGAAGAAAGTCTCAGTAACGCTCTTTTGAAACGACCAAGGTTTTTATGCAGACAACTAAACAGTAAGAGAAGTTCAAAGGGGTTTGCTTTTGACTAATTGCTTTCCTTATTTGTCGAAGAAGAATACTTACTATGACATTATTCTTAGTCCTTTGAATGGCTTGCACACAGGAGCAATTTGCCGATTCCATTTCTGAGCCCTCGCTCAATTGCCTCGGGCAGGCGTTTACCCACAGTATAACCAAATCAGCACACGTGGAAGGGGTATACAATACACAAGAAACTGAATGTGCCTCGTTTTGCTTTTCTTAGACTTTATGCAACTCCCTTCAAGGAAAAGCCCAGGCTTAGAGAGCGATAATGCAGTCTAAAAGGCAGCTGGCTGGCCCCCTCGCTTGCTGTGGTTTGTCAGTGTTTTCCAATATACGTCATATTGAAAAGTGTTCAGTCACCTTGTAACTGCCATCCCCGGAGCTTTTCATCCCTTCTAAAAGGTGAGAGTGTTTCATAAAAGCACTTGGAGACACATCAATTCTCCTACAGGATGGAAACACACAGAGAGAAGGACGTTTAACCCGGAGGGTAGTCGCAGAACAGGTCAAACAGAGCAACTGTATCTTAGCTACTACCACACGTATGGAAACTAAGGAGCAATTATCGCCTCTTGTTCTGTTGTTTGTCAAAAGGTAGGGACAATACCAGTGGCTTAAATAAAAGAAAAGTTGACGCCAGGGCACACTGGGCGTGAGACGGCCACCAGGTGACTGTACCTGTGTATCTCTGGACTCTTTCTTGGTTTCGGCACTTCCTTTTCAGAGGATCTTCTTTGATACATAGCGAAGCGCTCATTTAGAGTCATTCCAGAAGAAGGGAAGTGTTGTGCTGTGGGCAAAGATAAATACTGTGTTGAGTAACACAGGACTTTATTGTACTATCGTAGTATGCTCCTTCACTCCAAACACATTTGCCAACTGTCAGGCTACTTACCAATTCTTACTATATGGTAAACTGTTGACCATATCTTTTTTTTGTTACATTCTGTTTTCTTATTTAAAAAAAAAAGTCAAATTGCAATATTCCAATTCCAATATCTTTTTTTTCTCCAAGAAGCACACTTAGTTTCATAACCAGTCCAAGATTATTCTGACAAAGCCTTATTTAAATGGACTGCTAGTAATAAGTAAATACAGTATCTTAAACTGGAAATTATTGAACATGGGCTGAGAAGCATTCTGGGTCTTTGCACACTGGAAAGCCCACCTTTAATATGGTGGACGATGGTGACAATGTGTTGTGCAAACAGCTCTGATGGACACTGAACATGTTGGAAGATAGAGCGAAATTCCTGCTCCTTTTTAAAGGGATGCACGAGATCTCGAGATAACCGTCGTTCCCCTGCCAAAATGTCAAAGGAGCTGGGGAATATAAGGTGGAAAAAATTACTTATTAAACTCACGAGCAGAAAGAAATAAACAAACAAGAATAAAAAGAAGTATCGACTAAAAATGTTTAGTATAGTTTTGAATAATAAATCTAACTACTAATGCTAATACCAATTGAAACATTTAACTTCAAAATTCAAGGATTATTTTGAAAGGGATCATCTGATGTAAAAGACAAATCAATGCCTCTTTTGTCCTCAAGCTAAGAAAAATAAATGTGTTGGTATTTAAATATCAGAGCATTTCCATGCCAAACCAATGGGATTGTATTGAATCGTTTGAAATACCTGGCCATATCATCCCTGAGAGAATCAAGTCTACCGCTGAACTCTGCTCCCCGTTTCCCAGATGCCTTTGGAGGCATGTTCTCCCCAGTTACCATTAACATCTCCCTCTCAGAGTTTCTTCTTAAGGTCACTGAGGGAGATTGCTTGGATACAGGCTTCCCCTTCCTACTGCCTGTGTTGTGTTTCTCTGAGGAAAGGTCCCTCAACATCTCTGCAATTTCCCTCTTGGCAAGGGCCGCAGTTATGGCAGCGGCTTTCTCCTGTTTCCGACTGTGGTAAATCTCCTCTGCCAAGGCATCAAGGTCGTCATCTTTGTCTACCTGTAAGTAGGCCAAGTCATGCCACCTGCCAAAGTGCTCTTCAAATAGCTCACGGGCTGAGGGAATGACCTTGCCCTTTGGCTTAGAAGCCTCGTCCCCACTGTCCCTCTCTTTGCGGAGGGACTTTAAATGGGACTTGACTATGACCTCCTCCTCCTCCTCCTCTTCCTCCCCATCTCCCGAAAGAAAAGGGGAGGCTTTCAAAAAGCTTTTCAATGACACGTTGCCCTCGAAGTCCGCTTTGTACTTATATCTCTCCACTTTGTCATAGTGATCTGTTCCTTTGGATGTCCCATAGGCAGAGGGTTCATCCAGCACGGTACTGGAGGAGCCATTCTGTGCCTGAGCCTCCAGTTCCACATGGTTTGTTGCCATGTCTCTTCCATTCTCCCTTGCTGACTGTTGTTTCTTATTATTCTGCTCCTCTAAAAACCTGAACAAAGATGAGGACATCAGTCAAATATCCATAGTATAGAAGTATAGAAAGACCTATGAAATTTACTTGAGCAAATGAACACATGCTAACATGTGTCACGAATTCACTTAAGGAATCTGGGGAAATGTATGAAAAATTATCTGACTTCATAGACATTGCTTTAAGGGATGTAATGGCAGTGCAGACATATAGGAGTATAGATACATAAACAATAAGTCCTTTCTAGTACTTTAAGCCTTCTAAAAATACTTATTTCAGCTTGCTATGGCAACCATGAAATTATTCAGAGGGGAGAGAGGGCCAAGGCAAAACAAGACCAGGAAATTAGCTGTGAATGAAAACATTGGTGGAAAACCTGACTTCTGAAAGCAATTAAAGGTTCCAAAGTCTGTGAAAGAAAATGCTTACTTTTTAAAGGCGGTGGAGAGTGAGTTTTTATCTCCCACTAGGTCGTCCTCTTTACTGAAGATACCAAAGCCCGTGAACACAGGCGTGGGGCTTTTCTGTGAGGGGCTTTTGGTGGATGTGGAGCCACCCACCGTCTGCCATGAGGAGCCCTCATTTACAGTCGCATTATTGCTTTGAGGGGAAGGACTGGACTGGTTGGTGGTTGGGGTGGCCTGACCCACGATGACAGCTGAACGTACGAGGGGACTGGCTTCCTTGGGGCTGGCGCTGTAGTCCTCCAGGCCCTGCCAGGTGCCCCTTTGGCCCTCATCCATCCCCCCAGGCCCTGCTGTGAGCTCTGTGCACCCACCATCCTCTGCCCCTCCCTTCTGCGCCTCCTTGGAGGCCACACATTCCTCCTTCACATGCTTAGAGTTCTGGTTGGCTTGGCCGTTGGCCGACCTGTGCTTAGGGGACGAGGAGTGGGAGGAGGACGAGGAGTGGCGCGAGCGGCGGGACCGAGGCGAGGACGACCGGTCCGAGTGGTGGGAGTGACTGTGGGAGTGAGGGCTCCCAGAGCGTTTCTTTGGTGTTCGGGAACGCCCCCGCTGGTACTTTTGCGGCTGCTGGTGGTATTGTTGCTGGTACTGCTGCGGGTGCAGCTGCTGTTGTTGCAGTGGGTGCTGTCTGTAGTTCTGCCAGTTGTTGGGACGGAAGTTGTTGTTGTAGCCACCTCCGCCCCCGCCGCGTTGGTAGCGCCCCCGGGGGTAGTAGCCTCGCCCTCGGCCCCTGAAGTTGTAGGGCCTCCGGAAGCCGCGGTTGTAGCCCCGGAATCCCCGGTTGTTCTGATACTCCCTTGGATAATTCCTCTCTCGTTTATTGGGTGGAGAATGGGATCTGGACCGAGAGCGAGAGCGGGACCTAGAGCTTTCAGAGAGAGAGCGATAGAGAGAGAGAGAGAGAGAGAGAGAGAGAGGGGGGAAGACAGAAACAGAGATTTAGGGCTTCAGACTTAGAAAGGATGACTCCAATAAGCTTGTCAAACAACATATGTTTAAGAAGTCATGTAGTGGATCTGTGAAATACATAACACGTGTCCAGGAGATGGATTTTTGTTGAAACATCTGCATTTGAAATGTTGAGGGGGAAGCTAGAAAAGATGATATATCATCAGGGGTGATGATGGCAGTCCACAAATGAGCAACGCAGAAGAAAAGACCTTCTGTAAAGAGAGCTGGCTCAGAACCAGGAAGGGAGTTCCATCTAGTCCACTTGGTGGCACTGGAACACCATCCATAAATGGATTCAATGTGGCTTGACTATTTAACCACTGTCTCCTTTACAAAAAAGTATATATATATATATA
>JAVQIZ010091008.1:2500-12500 GCA_036023535.2 Galaxias brevipinnis
ATTACAGAACCCTCAAGAAACTGTAGAAATCATTTAGACACATTTAAGACAGAAATTATCAGATAGAAATGAACAATGCTATGGTGATTATGAGATTTTAGAACCATTCAGGACAATTTAATAATAACAATCACTGGTGACTGGCATTCGCAGATAAGAAAGTTGGCTATATTTGCCATTGTTGATATTATTGTTATATTATCGTTATTGTTGATTACTTACCTTTGCTCCGTGCAACTGACCAAAGCAATGCTATGCTATCGTCGTCTGATATGCCCTGACAAACGTGGCTAATTCAATTGTAGAGAAAGCAAATCGTAAGAACGTCGCTGCTTCACATAGACAGCACATTGTATGATATGTGTTTGTTGTGCCAGCACATTGTCAGGAAACATTATCTAAAATATTGACCCCGACGTGATTTGAACACGCAACCTTCTGATCTGGAGTCAGACGCGCTACCGTTGCGCCACGAGGTCACTGTGTAAAACAGAGAAATGGTAGTTTGTAATATCCCGAGAGAGTAATGACTTTCACAGCCGCCGGTAGATCTCGCACGGCACGCGCGCGGCACGCGCGTTGCAGTCTATAATACAGATTCTTGAATAATGTCTAACAACATTGTATCTAGCCAACCTTTCTTGTAAAAAAATCTATCATATTGTATTATTGGTGCTATACATTAACGTTAACGAAATACCGCATGTCAGACTGTTTATATAGCTATACTTGTTTGTAATCACTCATGTTAATATCGGCTCGTTGGTCTAGGGGTATGATTCTCGCTTTGGGTGCGAGAGGTCCCGGGTTCAAATCCCGGACGAGCCCTTGCATCTTTTATGCAATCTGCGAACATGTATTTTTTTCAGTAGATTAACCAGTTAAATTATGGAAGACGAGCAAAAACTCCAGTTGGTCTTGAGATGTTACAGTGACCAAATGCGATGGCCAGTACGGGGATCGAACCCGCGACCTTGGCGTGATTAGCACCACGCTCCAACCAACTGAGCTAACCGGCCACTTCTTCTAAATTCAAGGGGAGGGGGGGTCACAAGGGGGATTCATTTGTGAAGGTGTATATTGAAGAGGTTTCCATAGAGAGGTATAGTACCTGCCCAACTGAGAAAACGTTCAAACCAATAGGTTTCTAGATTGTGGAATCATAAGTATGGACAAATAAAACATTTTCAGTAGTGTATACAGCCTTTCATTTTATTTAGTAAATCGTAATCAAAAGACCCAACAAAAAAATGGTAATGCTCGAGATCACATTTTCCGTTCATTAGATAGGCCTAGTTGTTGTGGACTGGACACCGCTACATCAATTCGCTTTACCACGCTCCACCACTTCTACTGCTTTAAGCAAACTCTCCTTTAGAGCTGGGTATTTCACACATCTCTGAATCACAGCCTGTGCATGATCTTGTTGCCCAGAGCTCCTCTCCATCCTCCTGTAGTCACATTGATGCCCCTGTGTCACAAAGAAGTCACACAGCGCTTTGGCGTCACCCTCTTCCAGACCCAGCTGTCTGAGGGTAGCGTTCCAGGCATCATTAACCCTACGGTTTTTGGGTCGTCTCCTCAGGATGGAGGCAATGGTAGGTAGGCTGGGCGTCAGGTCCGGAAGGAGGCCCAGGACACGGGTATGGCAACAGTGGAGCATGTCAGACACATAGCCAAAGAGAAGACTTACATCGGCTGGAGACAGACTAGTGGCAGAGGAAGGTCAATGAGCAGCATTGCCAAAATATGCAATAAGCCCTCATATTGTGGCACAAATCATATTTTAGAATGGTTTCATGCAATACACAAGTGAATTAAGTTGAGCTATTTTCACTATAGCCCCCATTAAAAAGGGAGTGTGAGGACCTCGTCTGAGATAGAGCTCCAACTCATCTTCCAAATTATCTGTGTTCGCCCATACAATTTCAATGTCAACACTGGGCTGGCCTATTTGGTTGAACAGACAATTGCAGACAAAACTGTCTGCCTTCTCTCACCTGTCTTCCAGCAGAGAGTTCAGGACCTGGTCCTGTTGATCTTTTTTGGCCAGAGCTTGCCTGTGACGAGCAAGTCGCTCCTCTAGGGCCCGGGCTTTAGCATTGAGCTCCTCAAAACGAGGGCCAAAGCTCTTTAATCTCAGCTCTATACTGCGAAAAACGGGGTAAAAAAGGCTTGTTCTATTATTTTGACATATGTTGAAGGGAGAAACAATGATTCACAGAGTTGAAAACTACATGCTTCAAACACATTTTCTTTTAATTGTTTGAAATAGTATCTCTATATTGAGGTGATTTGGAAACATTGAAAATATACATTATTACTTAACTTTTTTTCATGTTTTTCTTAAATTCAAGGATTTCTATTACTTTTCTATATGTATTCTTTGTAATGAATGTTAGATATACAAAGTCTGTATTATTTGCTGTGAGGAAAATTGGTAGTCGATCACACAAAATATTTCAAAGCTAGTCCACAATCCAACCCGTTCATGGAACAGCTAAAATACCAAAAATATGCAGCAAAAGTCTACATTACACCCACAACTCCTCTTTGCTACATATCCCAGTCCAAACAGTATCACCTGTTCAGTTGCGTATAGAAGCTTTTAGCGGAGGTCTCTTCAGTGGCCATCCTTCCAATGTTCACCAGCTTCAGCCCTGATGACCCTACCTTCAGTCAATGCCACCTCAATATTTATCTTTATGCACACTCTAACATAGTGAGTGAAGCACTCAAAGCTCTCACTCGGTATGCCCACACATAAATATGCAAAGACCCGGTGACATTGGCGAGTGAAGAGATAGGGCTATTTTAAAGCGTGGTTAAAATAGATCGCCAATGGAGGAGTCATATAGTTTTCTCTCCACGTACCAGTAAGACAGGTCAGTCCATAAGTTTCATTTCAAAATGAAAATAATACAATAATATACATTCAAAAATTGTCCTTTTTGAAAGGAAATAAAATACTTACTATAGTTTAACATTTAATATATCAACATTAGATAAGATGTATCAATAGAATGTTTTGTGTTTTTATTTTTTTTACCAAATCTGATCTGACCTGATCATTTTAGTCAATTTTAAGTGATCCCTACCATTTGCAGCCTTGGCTTGTTAAATTGGAATTTGTAGTATTTTGTGGGCTAAAACTTCATATGTACTATACTATAGAGTATGTAATAAGTATATAGCACCTTAATTTAGCTTTGGATAAAATGTCTATCTATAATCTATTTAGGGGATGTATATGACTTTGCCTTTAATTTTTATAAGTAAAACAAAAACCAGCGACAAGAAAGACTAATGATTTGTGTTACTATGTTGCAGTCAACATCTGAGCATAACATTATGTAAAGATAAAAGTGAAAGCACTAACTGAACACTGGGGAGCAGCATTGGGTAAAAAATATGTGGAAGTAATTCTAGGTATTAACTAACTAACTGATGTTTTGAGAAATGTAAGGTTTAAATCTATTTACATTCCATCTAAGAGTTTTAATATTCCAATAAAATGCTGAATGGATGCTACTCAAACCAGTTTAAGATCATTTCATTTTCAGATGTATTTTTTATTAACAATAAATTACTTGTTATAAAATGAAATGAGACAATTATTTTGTAATTATTAGTTTGTCACATTCACAATGTGATGTTTATCATGTACACATTTACAACATTTATTCATACATTTACATACATAAAGCCAAGGCTTAATGCTATTTTCTTACATGCCATTCTAGTGCTGTCGATGTGGTAGGCCTTTTATGATGCTCCAAGTGTGTAGCATTTTTTGGCGTTTGACCTGTTGTGCAGGATATTCCTTGTGTTTTGGGAGTGTTTGTGGGTGTGTCTGTGCCTGGGTGCATCTGTGCGTGTGTATGTGTGTGTGTGCGCGTGCGCGTGCACGTGCGTGTGTGTATGTATGTACACATATTTCTGAGGAAGCTGGCTCCAAAGTGCTTGTCCATGGTTTAGGTTCAGAATTAGTATAGACAAGTGCTTGATTGCTGTTTGTACACATCTGTAAAACATTCATGACCAATTGCCATTAAAAACCAGTAGCTTTGTATATGATTTGGTGGTGCACGTGAGGAGTTGGATGGGTTGTTCAAAACATCATACCAAAAATTAGATTTTCACAAAAAGCAGTTTAAGAAGGACGCACACCCATGCAATTGAGGCGTGGTTACAGTACAACACATTAACATGCTAATCTGTTTTGAAACTACCAGTGTAGTTCTGTTCCATTCTCTCCCATCAATAGCTCCTGCTAATTACCCATCATGCCCTTGTTCTCAAGGTTCAGTTATACAGAAACGGTATTTTATTACAGACAATTTCAATGGAAGTTCATAAAGTTTTACATGCTATAAAGTTCAGAATTGCTAGAAGCAAACTCTCTCTGTTGAGTACATTGCTATGGCGGATTAAGCTTTGCTGTCTGGCAGTCCCCGCCGCCTCCATAAAACCCTTGGTGCACAAACCATTGCGGGTTCAAACAGGAAATGCTGCCCCTGCACAGCATCACTTCCCTACTTCCCTAGTAGTTCCGCGCTCAACTCATGCAACGTTTTGAACCGCACTCAAATGGCTGCCAGAGAACAAAGTCAAGATAGAATCCAGTCGACAAGTCACTGCTCATCCTGTGTTTGGTCTGTCCAGTTTCCAAAGAAGTTGGAGACTTTTGGGGGACGACGCCCGCCCTTGGAGGCCATCCTGGCCCCGGCCCCGGCCCCGGCATGTGAGCTCCCTCCTCCCTGAGCCTGGTGAATGCGCTGGCACTCTCGCAGGTTCTGGGCCCGGACCTCCTGACTCTGTATCTCCTCCACCACGCGGGTAGGGAACCAGCCCCGCTCATTGTCATGGAGCCTCTCGCCCATCATCCAGCCTGTATGTGGGGAGGGAAGGAGAAAACGAGTTTATGAGAAAATAATAAGGATTATACATTTGACTCGTAGTGTGCTTTACATTGATGGAAAACGTCTAGGACAACAGACTTGTCTGATGATTTTTGTGTTTTAGTGACATGGTCGCTATGAGTAAGCCAACTGCATTTTCCCCCTTACGATCTCTAGGATAAAGAGTCTAATTTAGATGACTTCAGTGTTAATAGCAAAGAGAAGGACAGGGAAAAACAAGTAAACGAGAGGGTAAAGAAAGTACGGAAAATAACAAGAATAAATGAATGGAGGGGGAAAAAAGGTGACAGGTGACAATATTTGACCTTACAACCTGAGAAAACAACAGCAAGGAGGTGGAAATGGAAAACGAAAGGGTGAGACCTATCATAAGCAGAACCCAAGGTCGGTTTGTGAGGACATTTAGCGGAGGAATGCTTCATATTAGTATCCCCTGTTACCATCGTCTGTCCTCTCCAAGACGTTCAGGATGTCAGCCATCTCAATGGAAAGCTCATCCGACTCCTGGGACGAGTACGACTGAATACACTGCACCTGTGGAGAGTCTACACGGACAGTGACCGTGGTTAGATCGCTGAGCCTCACAGATCCTATAATCCATCTTATACATGAACAGGAATTATTTGACAATGGGTATGCAACAGACTCAATAATCCCCAGATTAAAGTGGCGAGTGGAAGTGATATTCGACACAAGTTGTGATACAGTACAATCATTTTGAGCATGTCAGCATGCTTATACTTGTTGCTTGTACAAAAAAAAAACGGAATGAAAACTCATAATCAAACAATTAAATGGAATAGGGAACTCTGTATGAACTTGTCTGGGTGAATAAACCAGAAGCGAATTTGCCAAGAAGTGAGTGAGTAACACAAAGGAGCCTTATTTTTAGCCTTCTCCCACTCTGTCATCATTATGTATTTTTCTCAATACCTGCCTGCCCCCTGTCAATATATGAAACCCTCTTGGTTTTGGGAGAATTCCTAAGCATATCATTTAACACAGTTCACTTAAGTAATTTATTGTTTATTGATTACTTAATGCCTTTTTACTACCTGCGTTAATTTCAAGATCTGAAAAACAGCAGCCAGCACAATATGTAAGTTGTTTCGACAAAAAGTGTCTGCCTGTTATGTAATGTGATGTTTGGCGTCTGACCTGGTTGATGGGCACTAGTGGACATGAAGCGTGTGCGTCGGTTTGGTGTGAGAGCACACATCCAGCGGAGCTTGTCACTCCTGTCAACAGTCAAAAAAACAAAACAAAACAAAAACCTGATCATCAGCATTGCATTCATTTCAGTTGCATGTTGGTTGAAATTTTTATGATGCAATATGATACATTATAATGTATCATACTGTGTTTGAGATTTTAAACATTCTTACGTTTATTACATGGGTCCTAGCAGACATCAATAGATCAAATGCTCTGAGAGAAGACCTAGGCCCTGTGTTCAGCCTCACAAAGATCTTTGTAAGCACGACAATCACTCACCAATCAGGACTGGACAGCTGTTGCAAGGAGACGTGGCTACCTGCCTGTCAATTACCTCATGTGCACACTCCTGGTTGCATACTACTTGCATACTGCACCTTTATAGGTAATCACATTTAGCTGAAATAGCTGTAAGTACACTATTCGGCCACTAGAGGCATAATCTTCTACACAGGGGTCGGCGATGATACTTTTTGGACCGTAATTCGTGTTCTTACATGCTGGTGGTCTTGAGCATGTAGCTGACCGGCCTATCCTCCTGGTTCTCCAGCAGCTTGAGGTTGAAGACGTTGGCGAGCATCTGGCCCTGATCCTCCATGTCCTCAGTCCTCAGCATGGACCGAGTGCACGAGTCAAGCACCTGGAACTTCTCCCCACTGAGGGAAAACATCAAAATGCATGTGAGCTTTTAGTAGGATTTCTTGCACCTAAGGCTTCAAGGTCACTTCTTCCTTAAACAGACGTGCACAATCTAGAAATGCACCCCACCGAATCTCCCCCACCCTCCCACCCTCCCACCCTGTCTCCCTTGGTCCTTAGCGACGCCACTGGACTGGCTGTCTACCTGGAGCTGCGCTTTGTGATGAGCAGTAGATTATTGAACAGGAACAGATAGACGGGGTGGTGGAGCTTGCGGCTTCGCATGGTCCTAGTGCTCTTGGGTCCGGCCATTTGCTGCACCTCGCCTTTTTTCAGCAGCCAGCGAGAGTGGGAGATGACCGGCACAGACTGCAAGGTTTGTAGAGATCAGAGGTCACTCATGGAAAATTCAAATGGGATATTAGTTACATATTTGAATTTGTCCTTAGAAAACTATGTGCTTATGTAATAATGTTCATATCCTACCAAAACAATTTATTGTCATTTATTAATTAAATGTTTATTACAAAACCTTTATGATTATATGGATTACTTCACGGAACCATGGGTAAAGTTTGCCGTTTGGCAAACAAATCTTTGGTCAGAACTGCCTCAAAAAGGGTAATACTTTTCATTGTACCTACACTAAGCCTGTATCGGCCAATGCTCTGTATGTCAGCTTTAATATTGTGACTGTTTGCCCCTCTCTCGTGTGACAAACCACCATTTTTGTACCTTTGTCTTGAACTCCAGGGTTTTTTCAATGCTGATGAGCTCCTCCGTGCGACTCATCTTCCTTACCCCCTCATTGCACTCTTTGACAATCTGGGACATGGTGAATAAACAGACATCATCAGTGAACAATCCCATCAAAATAGTGTTGTTTCTCCCTCTAGGAAAGTATGCCCACTTCTCTTACAGAAAATACATGCTGAACAACATTGCTAGGACTTATAAATGGTTTTACAAGTCAACACACTAAAAAGACTAAAGAGCTTATTTAGTGCAGAACCTGTTTTGCACTAAGTCCTGTGGTTATACAAGTACGTTATGGGGTGCATTAAAACCACATTCCAGTCAATGTGTCCATGGGTGATTAAACCTGTAATTGGTGTCACAAACTGAAGAGTCCACACCCTGTGGGAAATGACCCGGCCCCTTTTTAACTTGCCTTACTGCACACTTCCTGCCCAGCTACATTAATTCTAGCTAACCGAAATTAGGTGCTAATTGCACCTTACCTCTAGAGCCAATCGCTTTGTGCCATCACCACTTCCTCTTAAATAATTGTTTTACTCAACCTTCAGGTCTTAGGAGTACAGCTCTCATAACTAACTGCTGTTCTCCATTAGCCGACTTGTCTTTGTCTTTTCACATAGCAATCCGACACACACACACACACACACACACACACACACACACACACACACACACAAATATACATGAACATACACATACAAACCAATATATAAACCAACGCAGACAATCGCATCCCTTTATTCAAATCCCCATATAGTACCTGTTCTAGTCGGTGGTGTGCCTTAATAGCATTTGCCTCCCTTTCTGAGTTCTCCTCTGCCTTCTTTAAGATGTTCTGAAAAGAAACAAAGAATCGTCAAAGTTCTAAACATGTGGGTGCCAATTTAGTCCTGTCTGTTTGCAATTTAGTCCTAGTCTTAGAGTGCCATCTAGACTTGGCCATAACTTTAGTCTTCCTATTTGAAAATTAAGTATATTGTTATAAGAAATTACTGTTTGCATCAGTAGCAGAAGCACAAGTCTTACATTAACATAACCATCTTTTATGAATAGCTCTTTTTCTATATGGTGTTTTGTGCAAGCTGAGGTACCTGCTAGCGGTACCAACACTCTTTTGGTGTTATTTAATTTGACAAGTTGTTCGACAGAAGGGCCAAAAAAGGCAGGCAGGGCCCGTTTGTGAGCCGCTGGCATGTGGGGACTGCTCACCTGCACCAGCAGCTTGAGCCGCGTGATCCTCTGGAAGGGGAGGATGAGGAAGGAGGTGAATGAGAGTCCTCGTACCCGGGGCTGGTTCTCCAAGGCAGCCATGGCCTCTCGAAACGCCTGGTTTCCCTGTCTGGACCAAAAACGGATGGCATGCTCAATGGAGACATACATATTCAACACAGCCAGCATATAACTATCTCTTTCTTCATAGTATCTATGAGGTTGAGCTACTCCATGGACAAGGGCACCCATACGTTTAGCTATGGTTGAGCTTGTTTTGTGAGAAAAATTGTTTTATAAGAGAGTTTTACAAGAGCATTTTGTCTAGAAAGCTATTAACGAGGCGGGGTAATCACAGTTTCATAATAACGGTCTGTGGTTTAGGACCTGAAGCCTATATATAATCTGCCCTGGAATTTGGCGCCTACTGAAAACCTCTTAAGAATCCACCAAAGCCTGGGGAGGGGAGACCTCTGTTACCAACACTGAGAGAAAAACAGCTGTTCATTCCCCTTTCCCCACAATCAAAAGTCTGTCAGTGTTTGTTTAGTGTGTTGCTCTAAGGTGTAGCATTGAAGCCACAGCTACCTGCTCTCCATAAAAGAACAATGGTATCTGTTATCGGATTTAACCATATAACATTAAATGGCAGATGTAACCATAAAAAATAACATGATATGTATTGGTAATGTATGAAGCGCTTTTAGTGTCTAGAAAAACGCTATATCAAATAAGTTATAATACTGTAAGTTATTATTAATTATTATTGGTAATATAAAGGTAGAAATATAACAGTTGTAAAAGTCGAAAAGTAGTAATGTTTACCAACAAACCATAACATTGTTCTACATTAGCACCATGACCGCCAGAGAGAACCCAGTAACCATGCATGTTAATCAGAAGGGTAGTGGAACAATGTAATGGTGTTTGTGTGGTTCTCAGTGTTTCACGTCACATCCACAGTCAGCAGGTGACAATGAGGCCAAAGGTTCCGATAAGAACTGAAATCAGGTCACAAGCAAGGCCGATATTTTAACTACCTTGCTCATAACCACACAACAAAGCCCCAATGAAACTAAATCATGTCATCAAAACAACAATGTAAATCCAAAACTATTGACAACCATGACTTTTTTTTACTACAGTAAAAGTAAGTTAGTCAAACTAACCTGGCCTCATTGCTTCCCCCTAATAATAAAGATTGAGATAAAGAGTAAAGGACAAGCATGGCCCAGAATGTTAAAGCAACTATAGGC
>JAVQIZ010091022.1:0-20255 GCA_036023535.2 Galaxias brevipinnis
GAGATCATAATGATGCTTTAAACTTAACGAGTACAACAAGGAAACACCATAGAGATAATAATGATGCTTTAACCTAAACGAGTACAACAAGGAAACACCATAGAGATCAAATGAAAACGTTCAAAGTAATCAAGCTGGCTGTTCTGTAAGTCCACAGGCAGTTTCAGAGCAGACTAGTGTCACAAACACCACCAAACAAAACCACTCAGGTAATACCCTTCCCCACCAAAACTCTCTCTCTCTCTGTGTGTGTGTGTGTGTGTGTGTGTGTGTGTGTGTGTGTGTGTGTGTGTGTGCGTGTGTGTGTATGTGTGTATGTGTGTTCCCAGGTGGAGGAGGGCGGGAAGGCAGGCCAGCTGGAGCATCCTCTACTGGTGGGAGACGAGGTGGTGGTGATCAACGAGGTGGAGCTCAGCGGCTTCCGACAGGAGGCCATCTCTCTGGTCAAAGGCTCCTACAAGACACTGGGACTCACCGTGCGCAGGTAGGCTACAAACACACACACACACACACACACACACACACTATGTAAAGGATGGACAGAAAGAGGGGAGGATAGGGGCAAACTTGTTTTTGTTTGCGATTGTTTGTGTGTGTTTGAGAGATAGAGATACAGAGAATTCATATTTTAACAAGATGTTCGGCCATTTCACAGGATGAATATATAGATGCGGACTGTGAGATCTTGACCTACCAGATGCAGAGTCAATTACTTTGGGATGTTTCTATTACCTCAGCCCTCTCTTCTCCTGCCAGCCCCTCTTACCAGCTCTCTGCCATTTCCCCCTGATATCACAGTCACAGTCACGCTCCAGCACTTAGAGATCACATTGGTGGGTGGGGTGTGTAGGTGGACATTGCCTTTGCTTCGCTAGAAAGACCAAGTCTTAACACCTGGTCAGGGGAAAATGTACCTTTGTGATGGTAGTAGATTCTATAATGTTGTTTTTATACATGTTTTCTTTTCCTATGTGTGTATCTCTCTCTCTTTCCCACTCTCTCTTTTTTTTATTGTGAGATACATGTGTCAGTGTCAGGCAGCCTTCCACTGCAGTGGCCTGTTTCCCCCCCTAGAGGGCATACTCAATTGGAGCCTCTTTTGACAGATGATAGTAGGCCTAGCCAATTTGGATTGTCAGATATCAGAATGGAAGTGATTCAGTGAGGGAGAGCGAGACACAATGAGAGGGAGGGAAGGAGAAAGACCCCGCCTTAAAAACAGAAACCACCGTGCCACAGAGCCAGGGAGACTGGTCTTTTCTTCTGCCTCATGAAAGGCCATAATGGTGGTCATTGTCCCACACCTGGCTTTGTTTGAACCAGGAGCTATGTGTAGCTCAGGTTAACCTGTCCTCCTATTCACACTGCATCCCTGACTGACTGACTGACTGACTGATTGGCTGACTGTCTGGCTGACTGACTGACTGGCTGGCTGGCTGACTGACTGACTGGCTGGCTGACTGATTTACTGACTGGTTGAATGACTGGCTGACTGACTGGCTGAATGGCTGTCTGACTGTCTGACTGAATGGCTGACTCTCTCCCTGGCTGGAAGGATTGAGAGTTTGCTTGGGGCACAATTTAATTTAATGTTCAGTCATATGAATAATATAGAGTGAAAACATAATTGAGTATATTAAATAAAAGATAATATGATGCGAGACATTCCAGTAAAGCATGCAGGTTTAATACTGGATAGGCGAGTATGGGGTAAAGTTGACGAGATAAATACAGGAGATAAAGGGACGATGGGGAATTGGAGGCAGAAGGAAAGATGTGGAATAAAGGTGTGGAGTCTTCAGGGTATATAAGTATAATCAGGTTGTAAGAATGTATTCAGTATAATAATAATAATAATAATAATAATAATAATAATACAAACACTGACATAGGAAGAATTGCTCGTTTGTCAGTGGACCCTCTAAAGCAACTACCATGCTTCACCTAAGTTGAGAGTGGTGTCCAAGGACATTCACAGAATACTTAACCCTTACAGAATACCCCGGCAACAACGTTTTCAAAACAGTTTAATGGCTTAGTATAAATAGGTGATAGTGGTGAAAAAATTCGTACTTTCCCAGCCCCAACTGACCAGACATGATGGTATTAACCCCTATGAACCATGGCAGTGTACTAGTATTCGTGGAAAATAATAAGGATGATTCTGTCCTTGTAATAACAAATATGGTAATATTTATGCAATAAACCATTCTATAATTCTGGACAGTTATGATCATTTCCATAAGGAAAGGAGAGGAAATCCTTGTCCAGACCGCTCCAGAAAGGTTGTTGATTTACAATAGGTCCAGGTCCAGAGTTCAGAAAGAGTTGCTGGCTTAGATGGAAGGTGGCGTGACACAAAGTGCTTTGTTCATAACCAGTGTGTGTGCGTGCGTGCGTGCGTGCGTGCATGCGTGCGTGTGTGTGTGTTTATGTGTGTCTGTGGGTTGTGTATTGGTGTTTTTGGCATGTTTGTGTGCTGTATGTGTGCTTGCCTTTGTCTATTTTAACGTGTGTCTCTGTGTGTGCCGTTCTGCTGTTGGGCTAGAGAGAGGTGCACCTATGCTGTTTATGGAAGTGATAGTCTTGGACTGTGTTGACTCGACTAAGCTCTGATCAAACAACAATTGCCTGGGAGACAGACATCTACATGAAGTGTTAAAGTGGCTATGGAAGCTAGCTGGTTGAACGCAAGTGTCTTTGTAATAGTGTTCCTCTAATCCCTCTGTATCAATTGTTTCTGCAGAATAGATCAATAAACACAGGTGAAGACAATAGACTGAACAGACTGATCGATAATAAAGTAGATAAACTCGTTGTATGACTTTGAACAGACTTTTTCTGAGGTAAAGAAAATACGTTTGATTCATCTGATTCAGAGATGGCAGGTGACTGGTTACGTTAGCCCACAGTACCCGATGAGGAGGGTTGCCATTCAGTAAGATAGTCCCCAGGTAGGTTGGCACTGTAGCTAAAAGCTCAGGTATGCATGGGGCGTGTTTATAGTGGGGCTGGTGCCGCCTGGGTGACTGTGGTGATGCAACAGAGGACTTCAGACACACACTGCATCCTGGGATGGCTGAGAACGGAGAAGGATAGGAGAGGCATTAGAATGACTCGTGGGCTGAAAGGGTTTCATACTCAGCTTGATGTTGTGAGCGCCGACGTTTAATTTTGAATGCAGTGCTATTGTGGGTACAGGGATTATCATTTTCCGTCAGTGCAATTGACTCATATTTCCTGATGGTTGCGGAGAGATTAAGGGAAACTTGATTCACAATGGATGACTCGCATGTTTTAGCTGTGTGTTGATCGTAAACTGCATGAACTTGGTACTGGACTCATTTTCCCATGAGCACCGTGCAAGACTGGCCCTGGGCTGCCAGTTGTCAGGATGGAACAGACTCCTGATTCTAGCAGTGATTCTGAAAGGTATCGTTGTCTGAAAATTAAAATTTTTGGTCTTTATTTATCATAGACGTCCTATTTTGTCTTATATTTGTATGTCGATCCTGTCACTGTATTCTTTTCCACTTTTTCTTATCTCCCTCTCTCATTTTATGACATCTATAAATATGTTGACCCAGTGCTTTGACAACATGTCCAAATTCTGTTGACCTATGACCCTGTTGAAACAACATGGGTCTAATGTGGGATTGATCTTAATGACCCAGGGGTCAAACACACGCTCATTCAGCCCTTAAGACATAAATACTTGAATACTTTTCACATATTTGAAAATCCCCTCCCTGTATTGTGTGAATGGAATTTGAATTATTATTCTATAAGCCAGATATTCTACTATGCACAGAACATAGTTCTGCACTGCCCTGGTTCTGCACTGCCCTGTTCTCTGGGTTCTATTCTGTTCTCTTCTGTTATTGTTTTCCCCTGTTCTACCCTTTACTGTTCCCATCCCTTCCACTCGTTCTGTTTAATATTTAGGTATATTCTATGTTTAAACCGACGTTTAATGTGAGTTTAACCATTAAGAGGTTCTAGTCAGTTGAACCGTTTCCTCAGTGTCTGTGTACACTGCAGCACACCAGTGACCTAAGGGAAAAAACAATTAGAAGGCAATTTCACTGTAGAGCACCATGGAGACTGAGGCCGAGGCTAACACATACTTTGCACAATGCTGTCAATAATTAATACTGCCTTGTAGGACTGGCATCAGGTGCCCTTCTTTGCTGGGCTGCTTGTCACCTGTTAGCAGCTACATCAGAGGCATACTGGCTTTTTTTCAGAAATTTACAAATTTACAAACAGATTGCATGTAAAAATACAAAAAGCTACTAGTAGTAGTTCTGTGTGTGTGTGCGTGTGTATGTGTGTGTGTGTGTGTGTGTGTGTGTGTGTGTGTGTGTGTGTGTGTGTCTACAGACCTATTTTAAAAGACCAGGGAGTGTAAGGATAAGGGAAAATCCCCCAACCTCCATCATTACACCACTGTTGAAAGACACTCTAAGGAAGGGGCAGCGTTGGTACCTTCATAATGCGGCACAGCTTGACAGGCACACACAGAGAGGTTGGCGCTTCTCATGAATGAGCGTGTCCATCGTTTAGGTCGCTCTGTGGACCATTTTTGTATTGCTTTATACGAGTACAGAGCAGGAAATCAAGCTAGCTAGAGAACACAGCAAGTACAAAGACACGTGCCAGGGTGAGAGCCCACTGCTGCCCACAAGGAGTGCTAGTGCTTCGAGCCTTAATCCTTCAAAGGATCCGCACGCTGTCTTCATTGAAATGGGCTCGCTAAGGTTTCAGCCCGGCACCTGAAGGGTGTTAACCTGACAGGGTGCTCAGTGCCATGGCCTGCAGGCAGCAGAGGAAGCACTCCGAACCGTTGATATGTAACCCTGCCCAGGTATACGTGTGACCTGCCAATTTAATATCAGAACATGTTATTCAGTGGTAATGGTTGGATTACAGAAGGGAGGCTTGTAGTTGTGACATGTTTTTTTTTTTCTTCATATCCTTTTGCGGTTTGTTCCACATTTTGACGGTCACTCACACGGCAGTGAATAGCTGAGACATGCTTTTGGGTGTTTGATTATGTAATGCCAATTCTAATTAAATGTCCTTTTTAATATAAATGTTTTTATGTGGTTGTTATAGGAAATAAAATTAAGGTTTTAGTTTAGCCAACTATTGACACTTGGTCAATGTTGCTACATGCAATCTGGCACCGGAATGTACGTATGAATGTATTTTCTTGGCCAAATGCCAGAAGATGTTCCTTCACCATTACTAATTCATTTAGTTAAACTTGGTTCAAACACTTGAGTTATATCTGATTCCTCAACATCTCTGTATAAGCTGCCCGGCCATTTGGCAGGTTGGCTGCACATTCAACACCTGTTATATGAACTCCAAAGTCTGAACGCGTACTTTGCGATCGTAAGCTATTGTGCAATTCAGAGAGGGAAAAACACATTTCACATTCACTGAATTAAGTGAGCTATTATGAATAGTGTTTATTTTTTTCTTTTGCTGTCTTTATCCAGGTCTTCTCATCTCTTGCTTGGCAGAACACAAGCAGATACCAGCATGAACATGTTGAAGATTATGCTCCCTCTTCATCCCCCATTCTAAGTTTTCCCCCTTTTGTTGTCGAAGTTTATTGGATCCAGTTGACATAGTCATGTTTATCACTACCGCATACAGTGGGAGCAGCAGGTGAATGTGTGTGTGTATGTGTGTGTGTGTGTGTGTGTGTGTGTGTGTGTGTGTGTGTGTCTTACTAGCTAACCCCCACGGAACAGGTGTTAGATGTGGTAAGCCTCACCTGAACAGGTGAACAGGATGATCTAAGGTGGGTTAGGGAGTGTAGCAGCCACACCTGACCTCTACAATCTCACACAACCGTGCCACACACCTTTTGTTAGGAAGGTGCTATACTATAGACCTTCATGCAGATGTCAAGTTTCTCCATGGGGCCACATGCATCTGGCTTAGGTCAATACTATACTGAGAGTATAAATACTGCATAGTTCATTAACATGAGTTTGATTAGCAGATTCAAAATTCCTGTCTCCAACGTTTATGGTTATTGGAGTAGAATATTCTGTTCAGGGTTTTAGTAACTTCTCTTTTTCTCTTATCTTTTCTGTTATCTTGAAGAACCATGTGACCCAGCTGACTGGAAGAGTTATTGCAATCTTGTTTAATTTTATTACGGTTTGTGTTTTGCGTTTCCTCACTTCGGTGTTACACATTTCCTACGAGAGCCTAGGGCAAATTCTGTGAAGTGGTTCTGGTGGTAAACCTGTCATTGTCGGTGGATTGTTCACCTTGGAGATGGTGGGTCTGCTAAGCGATGCAAAAGAGAGAGAGAAAGAATGTTTGCAGAGGACCGAGACAATTCCTTCTCTCTCTTCCACCCCCATCCCTCCAACTGTCGCTCTGTCTTTTCTTTCTCTCTCTCTCTCTCTCTCTTTCTCTCTCCCTCTCTCTTTCTTTCTCTCTCTCTCTCTCTCTCTCTCTCTCTCTCTTATTATCTCTTACCTTCTTACTCTTTATCTCTCTCACTCACACACACACACACACAGACGCTCTCGTTTCGGTCTCTCCACCTTTCTATTTTATCAGAAATGTTCTTCCTACCTGACTCCCTTCGCCCTCCTGCCCTCCCTCTCTCTCCATCGACCCCTCCCTGACTCCCTCCTTCCATCCCTCCCTCTCTGGGGGCTAGGAGTGAGAGGGACCTGCTCCGTGACATCCCTCCCGGAGGTTCTATTCAGCCCCTAGGGCTCCTCTGATTGGCCGGGGTCAGGGAAGTAATTTGAACTCCCTTCTAGTAGCTGTCGAGTGCCCCTCCGTTCTGCGTGTGGGTCTGAGAGAGAGAGAGAGAGAGAGAGAGAGAGAGAGAGAGAGAGAGAGAGAGAGAGAGAAGCCTTGCTACACGCTGCAAACAGCCTCTTAGTATTGTCTGAGGCAGGGAGAGCTGAGTAGCCACAGCCCTCTCTACATGCAGCAGGTGTGTGTTAAGGGCTGTGCTCGAGAGGGATTTGCCCCTCTAGAGAGAGGCTGGGTTTGGGTTTGTTTCTATGGAGGAAAGCGGAGAGGGACACTGTTGTTTTGGTCGGAGGACTCCTACAGATGCATGTATTAGGAAGCTCCTCGTCTGTTGATTGATACCCGATACCTCTTAAGCTCCTCTTAAGAGTAAGGTAAGATTACAGCAGCTCACCTGTGCTCAGTGGTATGTTTGTGTGTGTGTGTTTGTGTCGTGTTTTTGTTTCTGCTTTGTTGTGTGTGTGAAAGTGTATTTACAACAAGTGCATCTTGACTGGGGTTAGTTTACGGCCTGTGTTTTCCACCTGGCGTTTTTACTTGTTTGCATCTGTTTTGCTTGAGGGTTAATCTTTGGCCTGCTTTGCAGGGATGGAGGGTTGGTTGGTGGCCATAGAGTAAGTGTTCTATCCATTCCAGTGATTCCTAACAAGCAGTCGTCCTCTGCCATAACACCAATCGTTTCTTAAGCGCTTACAAAAATGTATGTTTGATATGAATCATTTCGTGTTCGATGTAGTTCAGAAGAGCGTTGGTTTGTGCGTATATTTGTGTGTGAGAAAGCTCATACGCGTGTGTGTGTATGTGTGTGTTTGGAGGGGAGGGGTGGTCTCCTGTTGTTAGCTTGAGCATCCCTCAGTGATCCCCTCAGGAGTGCGGGGAATGCTGGCGAGCTGGGTCACGGCCAACCGAGTGCAGATCCTGATCCAGCTTACCGCTGCTCAATTATGGCGCTTAGAGTGGGGCAAGAGGGTTTACCAGAGAAAGGAGCGATAACGTGCCCTAATAACTCACCTCTCTTTTCATCCCTTCCTCTGCTACTCTTACTTATCCCCCTCGTTCTCTCGTTCAATTCCCTCTTTTTCCTCCACTCCTCCTGTTTCACCCCGCTCCCATGTCCCGATTCTTTTCAGCCCTCCCTCCCTCCCTCTCTTCCTTGCCGTCTTCAGCGCAGCCAGGCCGAGAGGCCCCGAACCAGGCCTGAGCTCTAAGGGGACCCCCTGTGTGTCGGCCCTCCAGCCAGCAGAGGAAACCGCAGCGGGTTTTGGAGGGATTTAGGTAGAGGGGCTTCACGGAGGAAACACATGACTGTAAATGAGCAAAGCTACCTCTCTAGCTCTCTTCCTCTAGGAGTACGGAGTGCTCTGGAATTATCGCTGTGCTCTGGAATTATTGCTGTGTTTTAGCGCGTGAACTCCAATGCCCTTGTGTTGTTGCCGCGGTTTAACTTGTGCGTACACAACAGGCACCCCTGTCTGACTCTATCTCTTTCGTTCTTTTGCGCACAGCACGCACACACACACACACACACACACACTAGCAGACAACAGACAGAAGGTGTTTGCTGACAGACTAGGGAGGGAACGGTCACCGTGGTGTGAGCGAGTGAGAAACAGAACTGAGACAAAAATAATAATAAAGAATGAGGAAGGGAAATCGAGGTGGGAGGGAGAGAAGTGGGGAGAGGGGTCACAAATGGAATGAGAAAAGTTGAAAGCCAAATGTAAGAAAGAGAGCGATGATTGGAGAGTAGAGAGAGAGAGAGAGAGAGAGAGAGAGAGAGAGAGAGAGAGAGAGACGGGAGTGTGATGACAGAAGCGATGGAAAGAAGAGGAGAGAGGTAAGTGAGATTAAAGGGAGGTACAGAGAAGAGATAGGAGGGAGAGAGAAGATGAACCAGAATGGCTGCTGAGTCATGAGCACAGAATGTAGCTAAGGGGTGTTGGAGTGTGCTTTGATAAAGACACACACACACACACACACACACAAGAACACACTCACGCATATATACATAGGGCATGCCTATATACACACAGGGGCACATGCTGTACACAGGAACATACAGTACATACATGTACACACACACACACACACACACACACATGCTCTGAGCATGCCTATGCACACACACACACTAGGGGCAACACACAATTGGGACATACACACATACATACAGTACATACAATCACACCCCGACACAGACAGGCCTGTAGTTCCATACCCTCTGTGTACATGGGGCATGTAGCATGGTAGCAAGGAGTTATCATCTGTGTGTGACTTTGTACTATCTCACTCAGACATTATCTCTGTGGTTTGGGATGAGTCGATGTGGAGGTTTGGATCCATGAGCCGTGTCGTGCTCCAACGGGAGGCGTATATTTGAGTCTGTAGAGGCCGTTTTTTCTTTGGCTCGTCTTTCCCTTTGCTCTCCCCTTTGTGGGTCTTGACATTCACTGTCACATGCTTTTCCCCAGCTCTACATCTCTTTAATGACTCCCAGTCTTTCCATCTTGACCGGCCATGTTTTTTTATTATTATCTGTGACCAGATTCAGCTCAGTGATGGAGGAGGCGTAATATCGAGCTACAGTTCATACCAGGTCGAAGTATGGATGCCACTTACCCAGCGATGTTAAACATCCAAACAGAAGAGGTCCAAAAAAGGCATGCTTTGCCAATCCTTTTAAGTGAAGCTTTTTATTTTCTCACAGTGTTATATTCTTGCTCTCTTTCCGACTTTCTGTCTTTATCTCTTTCTTTTTCTCTCTTTCTCGCTCTCTCCTTCTTTCTTTCTCTTTCTCTTCATTTCCTCTCACTCATGGTGGTCTTTTGTCTACATAGAGAAACCTCTAGAATGTGTTTCTCTCTGCTTGAAGAAGTCATTACTGGGTCATTACAATGCTGCTTCCTTGACAACCGCTCCCTCTCACTGTGTGTGTGTGTGTGTGTGTGTGTGTGTGTGTATGTGTTGTGGGCCTCCCTGTGGTTTTCCACAGAGAACCCCTTAAGTCACAACAGAGAGAAATAAAGTTTGCTCTCTGTTTATTTCTCCAGGAGATGTTAGGAATGTGCTTGCTGATATATCCTTTGTGGTTTTTTTCCCGTAATTCTCGTTTGCCATTGTTCATGCACTTGACATGTTTGTGTATGCTTGTCTTGGCATTTGGGAGTTTAGTGTTTGTGAATGTATTTGGCGTGTGTTTCTGTGTACCTGTATTATAATATTCTTGAGTGCATGTCAGTAGGTGTATGTGTGAAAGTGTATGTGTTTCAGTAAAAGTACATGTATGCTTGCACGTACTGGTGAATACCAATTTGTGTGTGTGCTAGCTAGTGGGTGTGTATGTCCTTGTGTATTTGTGCCTGCCTACCTGCCAGCCTCTGTGTGTGTGTGTGTGTGTGTGTGTGTGTGTGTGTGTGTGTGTGTGTGTGTGTTTGTGTGTGTGTGTGCGTGCATAGTTGTTCAATTTCAACTTTCAATGAATAATGTCTTGCAACATTCCAGTCGTGCCACCGGATCACCTGTTCTCCCCTTCCACTTTGTCCAGGGGTAATTCATTTGTTATTCATTAAAGGGGAGGACCTGAATGTGTCAAATACTGTAGCAGGGTGTGGGACATTCCCTTATTAAAGTTAGGCAACAATGTGTAATAAACACTGGACACACAAACACCCAGCCACGCAGTAATTGTTTATTAAGTGTAATTACTACTAAATGGTTTAGGGACGACATTGTGTGGTGAATGAAGTGTTCGTGCTCGTTGTGCAAACTGCTAAAATATTCAAGTAGATTTTGAGAAACACACCCTTTTCAAAGAATGCTCTCTGTACTTTGTAAGTACGTGAAAAGTTTTGTTTTTTTGTAAAGCGGTAACATGGACATACAGTTTTCACAGAGAAGGAAGATATAAATTAATAAATGCAAATGCAATATATCATTCAAAATTCTTTCTCAATCAGATATTCAGAGACATTAAGTCGTTTATCATACTTGTATACTGAGCTGCTAACTGCCATATATGGCTCTCTATGTTTTTAAATATTCTAAATTCCAACCCACTACCATCCAAAAATAAGATTGCTCGGTGCTGGTACAAGATGCAGACTGCTCCACGGTTTCTGACCATTTTTTCACTTGACACATAAATCACCCTGGACATCATAGCCTTCATCATCACGATCGTGTAATTAATGGCAGTGTGGAAGGATGCCCAGTCCTCTGTGACATCATTTCACACGACAGTCTGATGGGTGACGCACAGATGGGATGCCTGGTGTTTCTGTTGTCATGGATACCACCCTGGTTGCACTGTTGTCAAGGGTGGGGTGGAGAGGGTTGGGTGGGGGCAGGGGGATGGTATGTCTGGAATGTCGGGGTGCGTCTGAGTAGGAGGTCAAAGTGTGTCTGTGTGTGTGTGTGTGTGTGTGTGTGTGTGTGTGTGTGTGTTTGTGAGGGTTACCTCCCCCCCTCCGTCATCATACTCACTCACCAACAGTTAAGACTTTCTCTCTCTCTCTCTATATATATATACATATACAGGTGTAGTTGACACAGGTGACACGCCAACTATTTCTGAGGTATAGGCGTGTTTAAGTGACTGTGCCAAACACACTGCAGCGTTTTCCCACGCAACACCAAGTCAAACTTCACCTCAACCAAGCAAACAGAGCAGAGCCCTGTCTGGACCAGTCACTGCAGAACCTCCCTGTACAAACAGTGTGCAGCCCGGTAGTCATGGGCAGAATGCTACTGTTAGCCGTGGTGGTTAGTATTGACCAGATGGAACGCATGACAATGGGCATTGGGGTGGTTTTGTCAGCCCGACTGTGAGCTGACCTACTTCTGGACAATGCAGTGCCAATGCACCTGATGGAAGCTTTAAGAGTTATTCAATAGCAGATAGGGGGTTCACTCTGAACTACAGTTGTGTGGATAGAGATACACATATATGCATAATAACCGTAGACTTTAAAAGTCCAAGAAACAAAAGGCAGAGGAAACCTTTTTATGAAAGTGAAACAATGCATTTTTTTACACTTCCAAATGTACACTTTTGTTTTTTTATCCGTAAAAAAGTTTTTTCTCCTTTATTTTGTTCTCTCTCTCTCTCTCGCTCTCTCTCTCTCTCTCTCTACACATCTATCTTCCCTCAGAGAGTGCTGTCCAGGCCTGTGCTGTGGAGACCCTGACACGCTGCCCACCCTCTGCCCCCACTCCTCGGTCCCCCCTCCCCCCCGGGACAACAGGCCATGCTCCGGAGGCGTTAAACTTCGCATCAAGAACAGGTACACGGCATGACAGAACGGTCACAGTGTCAGAGACCTATACAAATAATACTGTAAATATCATCAGACACGCATGCTGACACACACACACACACACTCACGCTCAATAATAAATGCCTTAAAATAACTGTTTAAACCCACTAAATAGATTCAGTCGTGCTCTTCAAGTGTGCATTTGTCTAAGGGTTTCTTTCTGTTTGTTCGTGTCTTATTGAAGCTCTACATCATATCTGCACGTATACACCTTTCACTGTGCACCTGCCTATATTTAGACCTGCGACTACAGCATGTCATCCGGTGTGTGTTTTTCGGGGAGTGTCCCTCTTTAACTCTGTTCAGCGGACGATCTTCTGAGTAACACTGTGTTCATGATGAGTTCTCTTTGTTGGGGTGTGAATCACAAGGAGGTAAGAAAGAGAAAGAGAAAGGGGGGAAAGGTCACAGGCCTATTTATACCTTTCTCTCCCTCTCTTTTCTGTTTCCTGCCCTGGTCAGGAAGACCACTCATCTCAGGATGCCTCACTTCCTGTTCTTCCTCTTACAGGAAATGGAGGGGCTTTACACGGGATGTGATGTCAATGACAGTTCTATGACAGGAGTTGTTTTGGGGACTTTTTTTATGGCGTCCTTCCTCAGTGTGGATATGAGTGAAAAGAGGTCCTCAGCGGGACAGAATAAGAGTTTAATCTCGGGTCACTGACACAAAACTCAATTTTATATCCATTGTTTATGTTAACAGATTTATCTCATTGTAAATGTAAATATAAGTAGCATCGGTGCGAAACCCTGTTATTTCTCACTGGGGAAAAATGTGGCATCTCATTCCCCTTCGATTAATCTCTCGTTCAGTATGTTCTGTGTATAAAAACAAACCTCTCCAAACAACAGACTATAAATACAGCTGCTCTGCTCAGTTTAATATGATTTTAATACCTAATATGGCCGCCGGTGGAGAGGGCCCCATGACGTGGTTTAAAGCACTGTCCGTTTCATAGGAATGTGCAAAGCCAACGGAATGACTCCAGCGACAGTAGCCACTTCTTCTGGACTCTCTGATAGGTACATTTGATGCTGCTAGCTGTCTTTATTGAGAGGTTGTCATAGAGGCAGACGGCAAAGGATGAAAATGGCACCAAGGTTTTGGTTCTAGACTCACACACCCTCACAGGCTGTCATACACACACACGCACACATGCACACGAACACACAAGCACACACACACACACGCACACACACACACACATGCATAGACAGATTTGATTTCGCTAAACTATTTTGGAGGATATTTTGTTAGGTAAGAATAGATCCAATAGAACAGATTTAATCTCACCACTGGATACTGATATGCTGCGTGAAGAACTGTAATATTACTACTCAGGGCAATGCTTTTTCTCGACCTCTCCCGAGGATTGCCCAATAGTTTTACAGTTGAAATATTGTCTGGGAGCTCCGCGGACTGCGGTGGTATTGATTTAGCCAAAGTTATGTCTACAAGTCTCCTTATGCCATCTTAAGAGGCTGTCAGGCTGAAATAAACACCATTGATCGGGATCACCTCGAGACTCCTTGTTGGGAAACAGGTTCCAGATGGAAGGTTGGACCGCACAGGGACGCTGCAGAGATGGCTGTCCAATAAGAAAGTCAGGAAGCAGTTTACCAACTGGATATCCATGATGCATGGATAATGGATAGACAGTATACAGTACCAGGTTTATGAGAAGACCCTTTCACTTAATGAATAAATGCACTGCGTAATGACTCAGACTGTTTAACCATTTCACAAGTGGGTTTAGGTTTTCAATTCAAGAAGAGTCATATTTGGCTGGTATGTATGATTTATTCAACAATAACGTTACTGTTGAAGCATAAAATATGTCAGCATAGCCCTGATTGTTTAAAAGAACTGGAGAAAGACTTTAGTGCTTTTTTATAATTCTACCTGTGGGATCTTACGAACCATTAACCAACTACCCAAAAACTTCCCAGAGGCGGTACCGTACATGCTGTCGGGAAACACCGTTGTGCCATCCCAAGATGTCGCTGCTTCTCAGTGAAGGAGATGGACCTTGTCTTGTCTCTACGTCGTAACCGTAGTTACTCTTTTTCCATCCAGCCTGCTACCAGGGCCCGATGGCCTCTGATTGGGCAGAAGGCAGGAAATGAACTGCTGGATTTCCCATGGTGATTGGGTGGAAGTGTAATATAGATAGGATTGGTAAACACACAACGCCCACTCTCCGCCTTTCACCTTCTCTATATGTTGTTTCCCGTTTTCTCTTTTTCTTTCTCTCTTTCTCTATTTCTTTATCCCTCCTTCTTCCTCTCTCCTTCTAAGGCAATAATATGCCACATTTTGTTAACAGCTTAGCCTTCCATCACAGTTCTAGTTTCAATGGCAGAGCACATGGAATATAGTTGGGATCCAGCCTCCCTTTATACACACCTCACCTTCTCTTCTTTTTTCATTCCTCCATTCCTCCACATATCCCCCTCTTTTCTTAATCACATTCCTTGCGTCTTTCCTCTAGATCAACAGAGGGGTGATTGTGCCGCCCCAAGTTCATCCCATAACGACTTCATAATTCCGACTCCTTCCTATTGGCTAATTTAGATGCTGACAGAGCCTATCAGAGACATGTAAAGAGAATCAGAGGTGGTCGGTCACTGTCCATTGCCAGGCACTATGGAAAAGATTTAAGTCCCTATTGAAACAATTTTCACAACGGAGAACACTCTCAAACTGACCTGCTGACCTGTACCTCTCGCTTACACACCCCTGAGAGACAAATTCCTGGCACACACACACACACACACACACACACACACCCTCCTCCCCTCCCGCTTATTGCTCTAATCCCCTCTCCAATTTCAGTTTCCTTCATGATCTGAGAGATTGTGTCCAGCGGACTGCGTTCCCACGGCGACAGATAAGGTTCCTGTTGGGAGACACACCCTGTCCGTCTGGCCGGGCCTCACATACATCACAAAGACAGGCGCTGGGAGGAGGAAGAAGGGAAGGGGGAGGGGGAGTGAGAGAAGGAGGGAGAGAAGAAGGGTGGGAGAGAGACAGAGGCAGAGGGGAACAAGACAAAGAGGTAAATGAAGAGATGGAGCGAGAGAAAGAAAGGGGGTAGATGAGGAGGGATAGAAGAGAGGTTGATGAAGAAAGTGAGGGAGAAAGAAAGATAGGAGGGGTCGGGGGACAAAGAGCGATACAGAAAGACAGAAAAGGAAAGAGAGATCAGGAGAGAGACAGAGGTGGGAAATAAGAAGGTGAGAGAGACGCAAAGGGAACGCAATGAAGCTTGTTTGTGTGTCGCTCTGGAAGTGTTCCTTGTCCCGTTTTTTGTCAAAGAGTGACCGAAATTCCACCGGCCTCCTGAGGTTTTCCTCTCGGGCAGCTTTGACAGCACCTCTCAGCTCCAGAACCTCCGGTGGCAGGATTCCCGGAGGGTCAGGTGTCCATGGGAGTGTCCTCCGGAGTATTTCACTCCGGAGGGAGATCATAGAGGCAGGGATTACGGGACACCACAGAAAACGCCCCCCCTTTTGTGGCATGTGAATGAGGCGTTAGGGCCCTTCTGACAGGTGCTTTGTAGCGGACACTTCATTCGGTTTCATATGGACAAGCCCTTTGGCTACAGAGAGAGAGAGAGTTAGTCTGTCTGTTGGTTTAAGTGTGTGTGTGTGGGGGGGATGGAAACAATGCCTCTCTATGAGCATTTCCTCACACCCGGTGCATGCAGTGATCCCCAAGCCTCCCCCGGTGCCCTAGTTAACAGTGGCCCAGGACAGGCCCTCCCTTCAGGGAGCCACAGGAGCCCAAGACAGCCTGTCGACAGCCAGCACTGGAGGAAGCACACGGACACACCCAGAATAATGACTTTGTTATAATAGGCCGTCATCATCCTCCCTATGGCTCTTCAGCACATGGTTAATTGGCCTGGTGTGTGTGTGTGTGCGTGCGTGCGTGTGTGTGTGTGTGTGTGTGTGTTTTCATATGCCATAGAGAGAAGGATGTAGATAGATTTTGACCAAAAAGACACAAATGCAAAAGCGAAAAAGGATGGAAGAGGGGAGAAAGGAAAAGGGAGGAAAAAAAAAGGAAAGAGGTGAAAAGGTTAGCCATAGAGCAATAGGACGGTCATTGTTGAGCCTGTGACCACATGCTATCATGTGTTTGTGTCCCCCGGGCATTCTTCTCTCCCGGGACGCTCAATAAGAAACTCTCGGTCAAATGTTTTCTTCTCTGCTCTTGCACCAAGCCCTCCCTCTTCTCTATATTTGCCTAAATCACTCACCCTCCATCCCTCCCATATAGCTGCCTATCTTTCTGTTTGTCTATTGCCCTCCTCCTCCTCCTCCTCCTCTTCCTCTCCTCATCCTCCCACTGTTCTCTGCCTTCCTTCCTCTCTCTATCTCCCTCCCTCACTTCTTTCCTCCCTTCCCGTCATCCCATTCTCTCCGTTTGTCTTGTCCGTGCTTCAGTGTTGGCCTGAGAGGCACGGCGGCTCGGAGCAACTTAGAGCGTGAACGATTTGAAAGAAAGAAATAAAAGTGGAGAGAGGAGAATGGGAAAAGAGTCAAAAGACCGACCGGTGTTCATCTCTGTGATACACATCGAGGCAATGACGCTTAATTGCTTTGCGGCTTAACGCACGAAGGCAACGCTGTTCCTGTCAAAGCCCCCCCGGCCGTCCACTTCAGGCCCCCCAGGCTATCACACTCCTGAGCGCGGTGGTTTAAACGGGGACGGTGCTGCGGGACTGTACCATGGATCTGCTCGGGGCCTTCTACCGCAGGAAGCTGCGGCGGAAACAGAAGAAGGCGGCGGTGGACCTGGCCCGCTCGGACGGGGCGCTGTGCAAGCCGGCGGTGGAGAGCGGCGCCAGCGGCCTGGCGACGGGCCTCATCTCCAAGGTGCTCCGCTTCACCGCCAGGTAACGCCGACAGAACCAGGGGCTCTTTTTGACGGGAGCTTGGGAAAGTCAAGACGGGCTCCTCAGGGCAGAGATTAGAGAGACAGAGAGGTCTGTATGTGTGTGTGAGCAGCTGGCCTGTGCAACGGGACAGTCTCTCTGTGTTGGTGTCGTGGTATTCCCATTCAGCAGGGCACAGTGAGCTTTTACTACACAAAAAGCCTATTGTTGGTACTATTGTCTGTAGCCCTCAGCTTATGGCACTTTTTTTTGATAATTCTTTAAGCAGTAATTAAAAAAACACTTGGTTTTGTAGCACTTTCAGAGCACAAGTGGGATATTTGTTAAGTTATCTCAGGTCTGCTTACACCAATGACCCCAGAGTTTGGTTAGTAGCCTCTGGGCTCACAGAATGTTATAATAGTTAAGAATAGATTCAGTCATTTTGAATCACTACTTAATTAGTCTGAAACTACCTTTTTGTTGTTGTCGTTCGAGCGAGAGGGAACGGTCAATGAGAACAGTCCATTGAGAAAGCAGCCAACAGAAAGGTCAAAGGTCCCTCGGAGAGAACTTGATCTTGCTGTAATCTGACCTCACCTGTAACCCGACGCTAAATAGGTCAACGGAGGTGCCGTGTGACTGGTGCGGTGCGAGTGGAACTCTTCTCCCGAGAGTCAAAGTGGCCTTTCCACACTCTAACACTGGAACCATGAAGACCCCGTTTAGACCTGTTTACATTTGTATATTCAACTATGGCCGTTGGATTGCTCAGTTGGGTTTGGTTTCATAAAAAAAAAACTCGCTTTGCACGCTAAATAACTCCCTCTGCTATTTCCTTTGGTGTGATGAATTTAGCTCTCTGATACAGCTAATACAACGGTTTGTTCAGCTTATCGATTTCTAAAAACGAGGCAGGAAATAAGGTCTTAATAGGTCTGGTCCTCTAAACCATTGGAAGGGAAGGGAGACGCCCGATAAAGAGAACTGAGGTATTCCAGCCATGTCCTGTGATTAGACCGGACGGTGTGTGGTGGAGGAGACATGGCCGCTTTCATGTACACCCCACCCCCACCCCCACGCTCGTTACCCAGATAGCATCGCTCTTCCTGTTTATCTCTGCGGCCAACTGCTGCTGCTGCCGCCGCCCGCTCCCAGGACTGACAGGACAGTGTGACTTCACAAACACCAAATAGGATTATGATGATGATGTTGATGAAGAAGAATTATGACGATTTTGATGAGTGTTGGTAGTGGCGATGGTGTTGATGATGATGATGATGTTGAGGATGATGATGAGGGTTGGGAGGTAGAGGAGGAGGTGGAGTGCAGTAAGAACATGATAATGGTGTATTTGATATTACTAGTTATCGGTTTTGGCACTTTTATTTTTTTATAGTATACCGCATATGTTATTTATGTACTGTTGTTGGGACCTTTGTGTTTTGTTTGTGGACTTTGGAATCCAGTCTTTACTGCTTGTGGGCCAGCCCAGGTGCTGTCTCACTGACCACTGCAGAGTATTTCTCAACGACTGAGTGACTGTATCTCCAAAGTCCCAGGACAGACCCAGACACACTCAAAGGCATAAAACAAATATTCATCACACACACACACACACACACACACACAGACATAATACTAGACCTACTCATACCCACACACAAGTGTTCACACACTTGCAAACCAACATTACGTGAACCCTCAGCCAGTTGTTCCTAACGTTTTGTGAGCCATTACAATTAGATCTAATGTGACTAAGTATATTCAGATGTTCCTCTGTGTGGTGTGGAAGGGATCTCTTTCTCCTCGTGTGGAAAGCCTCCAGCTTTCTGTTTAACCAATGGTCATCTTTCGCTTTACCTTCTCATATTATTGTATGAGTGTGAATTTGAATAGTTGGCTTCTTTTTTATTTTAAATATTTATAACATGGGAACAGTTTTTTGTTTTATGTGCTGTATAGAAATAAAAAACAAAAAACAACCTATCTTTCAAATAAATAAAAAAAGAAGAATTTGGAGGCTGGGGTGGGGGGTGGTAGCAGTAGTAAATCAAGACAAAGAGAGGAGATCCCCTGTTTTCAGCTTACATGAAGTGACCCGTGGTTAAGAGCAGAGAACTCCCTGGGCCTGTCTGCTGTGCAGTAGTTTATAATGTGGACTGAATAACAAGATTGGAATGAGGAGCGCAGTCTGTGTTTATCCGATGCACCCGATAGCTCCTTTAACAACATTCCATACTGATAGAGTGAGTAACTATAGCGTTTAACAGGGATAGTTGCAGAGATAGATGGAGATAAAGACCACACTCATTTGAGAGATAACCACCTTCCCCATATCATTTTTGCACTTTCTTAAATAGCAAGGCACATTTTTCCAGAACTTGTCGGTCTGCACATTGGGCTTGTCAAAGTCCAAAGGATAATGTTATTCAGGGTTCATGTGTTTTATTGTCCTGTTGTCATTGACTATGAACTCGTTTTTTGAATGGGCTGATTTCTGGTGAGTAGTGTGCCTGTCACTAGTGCCCTGGTCATGTTGGCCCTGTTGGGACGGTGCAGTCACCAGCATGCCCCTCTCCCGCTCCCCTGCTGCCTCTGTTTTCTCCAGATCCCCTTTGTCTTGACCCTGCCCCTGTTAACCCTCTGTTCTCTTTCTCCCGCATGGCCGTACCCCTGCCCTCCACACACACACACACACACACACACACACACACACTCTTATACTGACACACTTACCCTGACACACAAATACACATGCACGCACTGAACATACGTACACACACACACACACACACACACACACACACACACACACACACACTTACAGACATTCTGCTCTTCCAGCCGTTCAGTCTCATTTACTACAATGGACATGTCAGTTTGTCTTGACATAACCTGTGTGTGATTTCCCCCTGCACCAATGGAAGAAGCATGCTGTGAGTACCGTATGTACAGTATCTTTTCTTTGTGTTTAGTTAACCCAGTGTGTGTCTCCTTCCCTCCCTCTCTCTCCCCCTCTCTCTCTCTCTCTCTCTCTCCAGACGGGCTGAGTCTGCTTCGCGGCCCCACTCGTGGCATTCCACCAAGCTTGGCGAGGGCAAATCAGAGCCCGGCATGATGCAGGTATCCCAGGGAACAATGGGTAATTCCTGGCACCACAACTACCAGGCCAGGTCAGTACCACGGACAATGTGTCTGTATGTCTGTCTGTCTGTCTGTCTGTTTGTCTCTCCGTCCTTTCTCTCTGACTTTC
>JAVQIZ010091080.1:0-10082 GCA_036023535.2 Galaxias brevipinnis
AAGACATCAGAGAGGGGCAACAGAATGAAGACATTACAGAGGGGCAACAGAATGAATACATTACAGAGGGGCAACAGAATGAATACATTACAGAGGGGCAACAGAATGAATACATTACAGAGGGGCAACAGAATGAAGACGTTACAGAGGGGCAACAGAATGAAGACATTACAGAGGGGCAACAGAATGAATACATTACAGAGGGGCAACAGAATGAAGACATTACAGAGGGGCAACAGAATGAAGACGTTACAGAGGGGCAACAGAATGAAGACATCAGAGAGGGGCAACAGAATGAAGACATTACAGAGGGGCAACAGAATGAAGACATTACAGAGGGGCAACAGAATGAAGACATTACAGAGGGGCAACAGAATGAAGACGTTAGAGAGGGATTTAAGGAGCTTTAAGGAAGAGAAGACATTGTGAATATATGTTTTTTGTATGTTTTTGTTAGCACAGAAATTATGCTGCTTTTTCTGCTGCTGCTATTAGTTGGATTGTACGATAGTAACAACAGCTGCTTTTAGGGCTGTCCTTTTAAGGAGGAAAGCAACAAAGAAAATTATGATAGTGATCTGATCGTTATGACATTTACAGTGAATTAGATTTTAAACTGTTGGACCATTTAGTTCCATAATGACAGTCTATGTTGATAATAGGGAATGGGTTAGAGCTCCCCTATGGTGTAGGGTGGTCTGTGGTACTCACCAAGGTTCTCTCCTGGATCTGACAGGCCTCCTGGAAACTTCCATGCATTTTTAGTCTGAGAAACAGAAATTTTTTAGAATAACAAAGGGTATTATGCATAATTCATAGATATTAAGTGTTAAATGAAAGTGCTAACTTCCAGCTATAAGTGACGTATTTGAAGTTATTTTACGTTGTAAGATTATGAAGTTGTAAGTAGTTGTTGAAAGATTTGGTTGCTGAGACTGATTTTCCATTTGAAAGTTATTCTGTAGGGAGATGTGGCAGGTGGTGACATAGACAACATCATTTCTCTACTTGATATTTACTGACAGTTTGCTGCTGATTAAATTATAATGTTATAATGTAGTAGTTGACTATATTTTCGAATTCCATTTATGACATTTGTATTCTTCTTGTGCTTTATGGAAAATTATATTAACTTAATTTTGTTCTTCGTCTTTGAGAAATAATTTGACTAACAAAAGAGCACTATATTTTCATATCCTATAATTTTTTCATGAACAAATGCTATATTTTGTGGAATAAAATAAAGTTTAATTGTGTAACAATTTTCTTGATTGAATTCTTTATTAAGGTGTCTGGAAATGTATCATGTTATGAGAGCAGATTTGCAGAAAAACAACTGAATATCTGCATTTCTCAGTACCATTTTTTAAAGCTTAATTGTGTCAAACCCTTTTACAAATAATGATTAATACAACTCATTCAATCTAAAGTTCCACACTAGGGATGGAGGTTCATGCCTCAGTACGTTGTGTAACCTTGGACTGGTAATGGGCCCCCCAGGACTGAGATCAGGCTGCCAGGCAGGGCTGCTGGCGGAGGGCCAGGCTGCTGGCTGGAGGCCCTCTTCCAGTAAACCCTCAGAGGACTACCAGGACACACAGTAACACTCCCTTAGCCAGTAAACCCTTAGAGCACTACCAGGACACACAGTAACACTCCCTTAGCCAGTAAACCCTTAGAGCACTACCAGGACACACAGTAACACTCCCTTAGCCAGTAAACCCTCAGAGGACTACCAGGACACACAGTAACACTCCCTTAGCCAGTAAACCCTCAGAGGACTAGCAGGACACACAGTAACACTCCCTTAGCCAGTAAACCCTTAGAGCACTACCAGGACACACAGTCACACTCCCTTACACAGAGATACAGGAACACGCTCCCTTACTGCCCACTAATTGGCCGCCCCCACTTGTGCAAACAGCTATGAAGATACTCCCCATAGTCTATCTGAACCTGGCCGGCCTGCTGGAAAACCCACGTCAGCAAATACCCAGCTCCCTTTCTTTCTAAATAACTCAACTATTGCAAAGAATCTATGGCTTTTCAAAATGTCTTTCCCGCTCCCAGTCGCCAAGAATAAGTCCTGGTGTCTGGGAAGAGAAGGGCCAACTAGCTGCTGTTTTTAACCTGGACCAAAGCTGCTACACGGTAATGCTACTGCACTGATTAAAGACACATAACATTTAGACAAACATAACACATACTATCCCCACGACAACTTACAAGTCACAGGCGACAGTTTGAGAGTGACATCCAAAGCTCTGCCTGAGTTTAGAGAGAGTGTGTGTGGAGTTTGACACGAAGGGACAGACAGAGAAGCAGCTGTCTGAATAGGTGACCATACTGAGGTCTGTTTATAGAGCAGAGAGGATCTAGGATCAAAACAGGAAAGTTCAGAGGTCAAGAGGTCAAATCCTACACTCAAAGGCATCGTTGTTTCACCTCTGGTGGGACTGACTGTAGTGATTAGAGTTGATCTTTTTGCTTTACATATTTAGAAGAAATTGAAACTGACAACACAATCCCAAACACATGAACCAGTTGTTGCCATGGAGCGAGGGTCATAGACTGGTGTTGAGATGTTTCCTTCACCATATCAGTGTATGCTTGTATAGAGTCATCCAGGTTACACTGTGAGGCTACACAGTTATACAGAAAAGGCATACCTTGTTTTTGTCTTGAACAACTAGGACTTTTCCATTTGACTCATCCACCACAGCACCTGAACAAAAGACAGCAAACAGCAAAAGATTGACTGGAAATCATTAACAAATCAAAACCTAATGGTCTTTTAATGAGACAAATAAATTCATCCCAAAAGGCTGGTACTGCTCTAGTCATTCCACCAGCCAGAGAAAGAGAGAAAGAGAGAGAGAGATGATGAAAGAGAGAGCTAGAGAGCGAGCGAGAGAGAGAGAGATAACGAGAGGAAAATAAAGAGAGCTAGATAGCGTGCGAGAGAGAGAGAGAGAGAGAGAGAGAAGATGCGCCCCAGCCCATTTGGAAGGGGACCAGGATAATGACAGGGTTTGGAGGACTTGAAAGAGTGTCCATGAAACGTTCCCCATGTGTAGGGAGGGGCCTGGGGACACACATGGAGGAGAAGCCACATTACTAACTTAGTTCACATCCTAAAGACATTTGTAGAGTTTACACCAGCACAAACTACTAGACATAGGTTAGTGATATCTCACAGACTGGCAAACGGTGGTTAATGTACAGCCAGTACACTGGGAGACTTTGCCCTCTGCCTGCATTCCTCACTCACTAGACCAGCAATCAAAAAGAAGTCCGTTCAGGCTGAGGAAGTGAGTCAACTGGATTTGTCAGATGTTTGCTATCCCACTTAGCTGACTGACATCACCTCTCCTCTGTTTAGCTGCCCGACTGCAGGTAGTGACTAAGATAAGATGGCTGCTGCAACCGGATGGAAGGGAGAGAGGACGCCCTGCAGCTGTGCTACCAGGAGGGCAGGAGGACAGCCAGGCAGAGGGAAGGTGTTTCCAGAGCATTCTCTACAGATGTGTGCTGAGGGAGGGGTTGTCTAGCAGGTCTGACTTGGCCTCCGGACTGGAAATGGATGTCATCCCAGTCCAGACTCCCAGCGCATGGTGCTGCATCCCAGTGCAGGGGTAGAACACAAAGCGCTGCGAGGCTTTTAGAGAGGAATGGTAAAGGAACAAACCCACCAATCAAGCTGGTCTGCTCAAGGCTGAGTGTGTCTGCTGAAAGCCACTGACGTGTGTGTGTGTGTGTGTGTGTGTGTGTGTGTGTGTGTTTGAAGAATGGGGGCTACATGATCTAATAAGAAAGATTTTATATAGTATACAACAACATGATTAGGCCTTTACTGAAGGCTTAGAAGCTTTGGACCGTTCCCCATCGAGTCAAGACATCAAGGTCACCCCTAGCAGCTCAGAGAAGAACAAACAGCAGCTTTGACTGAGGGATGCTCGCTGTCTTAAACATGTTCTGACATGTAACCAGGATCTGTTTCCAGTTTCAGTGGAGGAGATGCACAGAGCAGACTGCCCTCTGGTGGTGGAAAATTACTGTACAGTTAACTATGTATCATAGCAGGCAACTTTATTTTACTGAATTATTTTATTTTATGCAGGGGTTTTTAAGTTACAATATTTGCTGATTAACTAAAAACAAAGACTCAAAAAAGAAAATACACATTATCACAACATGTGTATATTTAAAATGCTTAAATAACAAATACAATACATTTAGGTTTCTACACAAGGGAATTAATGCTATATTAAAGAATATGTACAATAGGTAAGGTAATAAGGGCGTTGCGAAATCCAAGTAGTCCAACTTCTAAAATGTTCATCTCTGTCTATTGTGTGTGTAGTGTCACCGAGAGTTCGAATCCCGACCAAACATTACATTCACATTAGATCACCACTTACTGTACAGCAGATATCATAGTAATGTTAGGTACCTGCCACTCCTATCTGGTGTGTAGCAAAGCCAGGTAGTCTGCTGTCTCCCTCGCCCAGCCAAAGGGCTAGGACAGCCCGGTCTGCCCTGGCGTGGTGGTAGCTGAAGCCGTGGGCCGAAGCTGCAGCGACGCAGCGACTTAGAGCGATGGGAACGTGGAGCCACACCGCTACTTTCCCCTCAGACTTCCACTGGGTCAAAGAGTCTACGAACGCAATGGCCTCAGATAAGCAAAGAAGACACACACTACAGCCTTTTTGTTATGTATTCACCTGTCCTTGTGACACCATGATACGGTTTATATAATTATTGTTCTGAACTGACTTGGTCAATAATTAACATCATGTGGCTAATTTGTGGAAATGATTATTGTTTAAATTGTTAATGAAACACTGTCCAAAGCAAAGACAATGCGTATCTGTAAAAATCGTTTTTTTTTTTTAAATATACAGACCAGTTAATCATAACGGGACTGCATCCTGTAGAGGGATACAACATAAATAAAATACGAGGGACAGCTCCCCCTGGTGGCTGAATGGATTAGGTGGATTTTCATTGATAAATATGAGGATCCTGTAACATTCAAAGGCACCTGCTCCGTTTACCTTGTAGTAGACGACTGAAAACACTTTCGCTGATATCTGGCGGTAAACCAATGTCCCCGAGATTGACTGTAACACCACCGAATCGATCCACTTTGCCTGTAATAACGTTTGTCCCGTGCGTACTCTGGAGCTGTAAGCACCTTGCAACCAAACAGAATGCACGGGCATACTTCACGGGCGTTGAATATCCCCAGTGTGCAACGAAGAGTGTCTTATTGGACAATGTGTTTTTTATCAAGGGAAGGAGTTTGCAACTAAGGGCTGCCATTTGATCAAGTTGTCCTCGAGTCACTGAATGTGTTAAAAGGTACTTACATAAAAACCAGCCGCCAGTTGCATAAATACCGTATCTCTCCGAAGCATCGAACTGAAAATCTATTTGTGTTCTAGATAAGAAAAAATATCCACTTGAAATATTCATGATAAAGTCATGAATTCTCACTCATACAACCTTTTTGAATTTTGTTTTCATTACAGTTCAAACCCGATGTAGTTCACAGCGTTAAGTCTGTCACCTAATTGTAATCATTACGGTAAAAGGGTGTGACTAAACTCCAACCTGGAAGTTGATTTCACCCGGCATGACTAGTTTACGCATGCTGTCCTAGTCCCGCTATTTCAAATGTAGAGTTTACAGTACAGAATGCTGAAGAATGTCATCTAAGAAAAATAAAAGTAAATCGAGAAGAGGGACAGAGGAAGAAAATTCAAGTGGATTGAGAGATGCCTCACGCGACTCCGCTTACCAGCAAACTCCCGGGCGCGAGGGGGGAACTCTTCAAAATAACACCTTTTCTATCATTGATTTCATAGAGAAAGGTTTGTTTTCTGTCTGTATTTCTGGATAGATAACTTCAGTTTGCGATCGTTCAGTAGGTAACGGTATATTAGAGCTGGTGAGACGCAAGTCTAGTGCACACACGTTGTGTTCCCAGGTGGGATTTGAACTCCCGGAGTTGTCCAGACTCATCCATATTTCAGGGTTACTATATTAGGGGTTTTACATCCAGTTTTCCCATTCTGCAGCCATTTGACTGGAAACTTATGGAGGATAATTGAGTGGCAAGGTGCTTCCAAACATCTAAAGTAGTGAACTTTTAATGCCCTAGAAACTAAGGTCTCCAACAGTAACCCTGTCAGTTTATCCTTGCTGGTCTTGCTGAGTGGCTTGCTAGGATGTAGGTTCATTTGTTAGTGTTATTCATGCTATGTGTTTACAGTTTTGTTAGCATCACATTTACGTTTATCTAACATGACGTTCCACAATTAATGTCCAACAACTACCATGTGCTTAAATTCCCAGTTGAAGATAAGACTCCAAAGCGATGCAGGTGGTCTCTGGCCCAGCTGAGTCTCAGCTCTATGAAGGCAGCCAGTGCCTGTATAGGACGGCCTGTCCTACTGAGCAGCTCTTCAGGGCAACAAGAGGTAGGCCACAGGGCTGGGATCTGCACGGAGCTGTTGTTTTATGTTATTTTAACGTTGTTTTTAATGATTGTGTGGCCAAAGTGTTGTATTAAAGTCTGTCGTGTGTATGTGTATGTGTGTGTGTGTGTGTGTGTGTGTGTGTGTGTGTGTGTGTGTGTGTGTGTGTGTGTGTGTTGAGGTGTGTGTGGCATGGCCCGTAGCCTCGTTCCCTGGAGGGAAGGTGGGCCTGTCTAAGTGTGTCCAGAGCAGCCTGAGTGTGAAGCCTGGGGATGGAGTGACGTTGCAGCCTCTGACTGGTCCTTTGCTGCGGGCTGAGGAGGTCCTGCTGTTCAACAGGTACAAGCAGCTTATAGAGGAACTTCTGCCTGGGCCGGCAGTGTCCCTGTGATGGTCAGAAGAGTCCTTTAGAGAGCTGGGTTGTATGCTCATTCTTGTGTATCTATGTTGCCATCTGCTGTTAAGGCATGTGTAACTGCACCATTGGCCTAAATATCCATAAACTCGTGTGTTCATTAAGGGCACTTTAGCACCGGCACGGTTTCCCACGAGCAGTCTGGACAGTCGAACATGTGGAAGCCTATAAGGGACTTTATTAAAATGATAATGTAAACTTGAAAATTAAAATGCAAAAAAAAGTCCCTTAGGCTTCCATGTGATCATACTCTATGTACTTTGTTTAGGGAACTTGTGAGCATACACAACAAAGCCAGAATCACAATACATGTGCCTCCATTATCAGTCCATACCAAGCCATACCATTTAGGAGTTTCCTCTCTGATTAACGTCTTGTTAGACCACATGTGGTTTATTTATACAATGTTTTCAGTTTAATAAACAGCAGTGAAGTCTCACCAAATGAAAAGTGAAAAATTAAAAGACTGCACTTTTAAAACCAGTCTGAATTTAACAAGTTAATGGAAACACTGTGGAATTTAAGCCTGTTTTTCTATTCAGACATAAAGATGATACCCTCAACACAGAAGAGTTCTCTAACTACTTCCTCCGTACTTTGGGTAAATCACTTTATCAAATTGATGACTGTTTGATACTGCCATTGCTAAATGAAAATGAAGGCTGTCATGTGATCTGGAATGGCATACTGTTTTTGATGCCTTTCGTCTCCCCTATCCTCCATGCTGCAGAGGGGAAGGTGCTGCTTCCAGGGGCCTCTGTGTCTCTGTCCTATTTCGGGCGTTCCTGCAGCCTGCGTGTGGAGACTGTTAGAGGAGAGGATGGCCACACCCTCTACAGACCAGACCCTCCCCATGGCCCTGAGATGGAGGAGGCCTCCCTGACGAGCTCCGCGCTGGGCCCGTCCATGCTGGACTTTAGTTCTGCTGACCTCTCCATGCAGCTAAGCCTGCTCACTGTGGATGATGGGGAACAGGGCTGCTATGGAGAGCCTGGTCAGGGTATTTCTGCAGCCAGCACGCCATGCAGACCCTCCAGGCCCCCCTCTCCTCCCTCCTCCACCCCCCTCACCCCCTCCCCCAGCTCACAGACACCCCCAGGACCTCCAGGGGAGAGCTGTATCAGTGGAGGAAGCTCTGACCACAGCACAGAGGCTGTTTCAGTGGCCCCCACAGTGCCCCCTGGTGGTATGATGAGTACAGACACTTTCTACTGCCTCTCCTACACCACCAAGCTGAGAGTGAGGGACAGAGCTGGCCTCAGGCCCGGGGCAGGGATGGGAGCAGCTGGAGGAGAGGCCCCCAAGGGCCCTGAGGACCAGGGGGGCCCCAAGGTGACCTACAGCCAGATAGGAGGGCTGAGCAGCCAGCTGGATGTGATCAGGGACACAATAGAGCTGCCTCTGAAACACCCAGAGCTCTTCAAGACCTACGGTGGGTTCCCTAAACCTAACCCTAAACCTAACCTAACTGTAACCCTCACCTAACCCTAACCGTAACCATAACTTAACCCTCGCCTATCCCTAACCTAACCTCTAACCCTAACCCTCTGAAACACCCAGAGCTCTTCAGGACCTATGGTGGGTTCAGGAAGTATGTAAACCAGGCTTCTGTAGTGGGACACTCAGTAATAATTAGGCTATAGGATAGTTATTCTTAGTAATAATTATAGGATAGTTATTCTTTGTCTCTAGTCACAGTTGAGCCGCCTTCATTTCAACTAGAAAAAACAAACAAACATTAATATAGTACATTCTGGTTGACATTTGTGTGAAATAATGCTTATCTTAAAATTGTGGAAATTATAGAAATATATTCATTGTAATTTTAAAATGTTGTCACACTATGACCTTTCACTAACAATTAGCCTGTGGTTTGAGTTCCTGAAAAAGCTCTGCATAATATAACACAGTACACACATCCATGTATGGTTCACCCGATGGGCTGACTGGGGTGTCTGTCTGCAGGAATCCCGCCCCCTAGGGGAGTGCTTCTCTATGGCCCACCAGGGACAGGCAAGACTATGATTGGACGGGCCATAGCCAATGAGGTTGGAGCACACATGACCGTCATCAACGGTCCGGAGATCATGAGCAAGTAAGAGAAATTAGCATTCAAACTGAATGACAAGTAAACACTAAGTCAGCATAAAATCAGTATTTATACTGAATGACAAGTAAACACTAAATCAGCATAAAATCAGTATTCATACTGGATGACAAGTAAACACTAAATCAGCATAAAATCAGTATTCATACTGAATGACAAGTAAACACTAAGTCAGCATAAAATCAGTATTCATACTGGATGAGGATACATGTAATCACTATTCTGACTGGATGACACATTGCCACTAAATCACCAGCAAATAAATACTACTAGATGGTAGTTTGTTTTTTTTTGGACTTTATATCGAACATTTGATTGAACAGTTCGATGGTTGCAGGAACCTTAGTCTGTTCTGATGGGGATGTTGTGTTGTGTTGATGTTGTGTTGAGTTGTGTTAATGGGGTTGTTGTGTTGAGTTGATGTTCTGTTGAGTTGTGTTGATGGAGATATTATGTTGTGTTGTGTTGATGTTGTGTTGATGGGGATATTGTGTTGTGTTGATGTTGTGTTGAGGGGGATATTGTGTTGTGTTGATTGGGATGTTGTGTTGTGTTGATGTTGTGTTGATGGGGATGTTGTGTTGTGTTGATGGGGATGTTGTGTTGAGTTGATGGGGATGTTGAGTTGTGTTGATGGGGATGTGTTGTGTTGATGTTGTGTTGAGTTGTGTTGATGTTGTGTTGTGTTGTGTTGATGGGGTTTTTGTGTTGTGTTGATGTTGTGTTGAGTTGTGTTGATGGGGTTGTTGTGTTGCTGTTGCAGGTTCTACGGGGAAACTGAGGCCAGGCTGAGACAGATATTTTCTGAAGCGTCTCAAAGGTGAGTCCTGAAGTCAGCGCACAGCCACCGTCTCCTGGGTGCTCAGTGTGTCCGCGTGTCTCTGCTGTGTTCAGTGTCTGTTAGTGTGTCAGCATGTCTGCTGTGTGTTCAGTCTGTTAGTGTGTCAGCATGTCTCTGCTCTGTGTTTAGTGTCTGTTAGTGTGTCAGTATCTCTGCTGTGTGTTCAGTGTCTGTTAGTGTGTCAGTATCTCTGCTGTGTGTTCAGTGTCTGTTAGTGTGTCAGCATGTCTCTGCTCT
>JAVQIZ010091082.1:0-17777 GCA_036023535.2 Galaxias brevipinnis
GTCCCCCGGGCTTGATCCGCAGGGTAATTGTTTGCCTTCCCCAACCTCCCTCTCACCTCGGCCACCCCGGCGTAATATCACAGTGGCCAAAGCTGGGGGCCTCCAGCGAGAGGAGGAAGGAGTGCTGGCTCGCTCACGCCAAACAGAAAGGACAAAAATAATCCATGGCAACTGTCAAAACAGCCGTGCCGGTGTGCGCTCGTCGCTCCAGGGTATGTTCCCGCGGCTTGCCTTCATCCTGTGTGGAGAGGGGAGGGGATATAGGGGGGGTCTACGCTGCACCGGCCTCTGGGGGAAGGCTGCCTGGTTGTTCGGGGGTCAGGGGCGGCAGTTGCTGTTTCTGGGCCCAGCCTCGGGCCATGACAATGGGGGTGGGAGGTTGGAATCCTCCCAGCCGACCAAGCAGCTCTGGAGACCGAAGTTGTGCGATGTGCAGAGAAGCAGGAGTAGGAGCGGTCTCATGAGTGGGTCGTTCGTTTGGAGTTGCTCGGGGTGCTCACGTACGCAGCAGAACACACGGATCGAGGCGGTGCGCGTACACCGTGTGTTTTGGGAGGTGGTGTTTGAGGTGGGGAACCACCTGGGCCTTCTGTGAACTCTTATAGGTCAGTCAGTCGAGCAGATGCATTATTGAGGGGGTTTGTGTGTGTGTGTGTGTGTGTGTGTGTGTTAGGCAAGAAGACAGGGTGTGGGCTGTTTTTAAATATACAAGATGTTGGCCGAATGACTCATACCTTAGATAAATCGGCTGTTTAATAATACATACACTCACACACACACTTACACACACACACGCTCTCTCTCTCTCACACACTGACACACACACCATATATGTGTAATTCCCCTCGAACCCCCCCCATATTACAATAAACCCTACACATAGCCGTTCACATTTAAATACCAATCATATACGACCATTCATTTCTCTCCTGTTTGACTTGGCCACCGTCCAACGGTAGATTAACCACTATTTTAAAATGAGCATTTGCCATATTTCCTTCCTTGACGAAGTCAGCTGGTTCATTAAGGCGGCCTCAGTGGGGACCAGATGGTGAAGGGGCTACGCAGGCGAGATGAAAATGCTAATTTGACAAATACGCTCTGAAACAAGCTGATTGGGAATCTCATTAGGTGCACTTTTGATATGGCATCTGAGAGGGCAGAGGCGGACGAACACAGGACCCCCTACCCACTTCCTGTCCTCTTCCTGTATCGTCCCAGGAATATGTAAATCACCTTCCCTGCTGAGGCCAGCTCCTCCTCTCTGGCACTCTCTCTCTCTCTCTATCCAGTATCGTTTCATTTCATAATGCCACCATAAAGTGTGAATTTATATGGATAGCAAAAGCTTTACTTTAATACTAAACTAGGCATAGCTGATATATCCTACAGCAATGTGTAGACGGTGTGCATTGTAAGGCTTGTTTGCCTTGGTTTACAGCTAATCAACCAAAGTCTCTGGAACATTTATTTTTCACTCCTGCATTGGAATGTGTTATACTATTATCCATCAGCCACACGAACGCTGCAATCCCGCTGATGATAAATCCTCATGATTACGGCCTCTGACCTCCACAAACACCGCCCACGCCACACCAGTAGTACTGATGAGTACACACTGATGATAACGTATTACAATTGGATGAAGTGGCTTGGGAGGCTTCAAATATGCCCCCAGTTAACAAACAGAACGCACATATGGCATGGGCCCCCCAAGGTAATTGGGCGGTTTCAATTAGCGGCTGTCAAATGAGCACGCGCTGGACGATGTCCTTCCCAAAGCTTGCCCACAAACCTGACACTTGGAATTTGAACAGTGGCCCTCTCTGGATGGCCGCGGCGTGTATGAGGACGACAGCGTGGGAGCCTGGATCCGGCTCCCTGCCGGTGGCTTTTCATTACGGAGAAGTGGACACAACGCGAACGCACTGGAGAGTTTTGGGATGTGTTCCCACATTCGAAGTCGAGAGGGAAAAGTTGATTTGGAGCTGACCACTGTATATTTAGAGAAAGAGAGAGCCAGTTGTCATGTTTAACTTGTGCTATTTGATGTTAAACATATGCTAACAGATATGGCTTTTATTATTGTTATTCCTGCTGTTTTTGTTTTGACCGATGCTTTGACAATAACTATGATACAGTATGTCATGCCAATAAAGCTTATTGAAATAAAAATTCTTTGAGAGAGAGTGTGAGAGAGAGACAGAGAGAGAGCGAGAGAGAGAGAGAGACAGAGACAGAGATAAGAGAGAGAGAGAGAGTCAGTGAGCGGGACAGAGGGACACCCAGGTTCCCACGCGCACACACACACACAACACAACACATCACTTTACAAAGAGCAGCCCTTTTTTTCCCACCACCACTGATAGATTGACACGCCACCCCTTTCCCCTGTCAACTTGGAAGGCCTCATCCCCTGCTGACACGCACGGCCGACACACACTACCCCGTCCTCCTCGATCCGTTGTCAGGCACCACCAAAAACGAGCTGCTTCTACAAATGCCAGAGATTATTCCCCCCCCCCCTTACCCCATTCGTTCTGCTTTGTTGTAGTCCTGCCATCCGAATGAAAAGAACTAGACGGAAGACTGACACGTCTGAGCCTCTCTCCCACTTTAATCCCTCGTCGCATATATATATATTTTTTTTTTCTTCCTCCTCCCTGCGTTCCCTTCCGCTTGTAAATATGTCGCCCCTTTTTTCCGCCCGCCCGAGCGCATGTTTGGCGTGTAAATCGTTTGTTAGCTGCTGACTTACGTTCTATCGTTTAGGCACAGCCGGCTTTGATCCCCCCGTCGAAAGGCCTAGCGACGTGGCACGATGACACACTTCTTCTTCTTCTCTCACCCCCTACCTCGTTCCCTCCCTCGCTCCCTCGCACTCGCTCCAGCCGAAGTGGCCTCGACCGCCCATCTGATCTCACAAAGACAAATGGAAAGACAGGATGACAGGGAAGCGGTGGCATGGAAACAGCTGACAGTGACAGTAATACCCAGGCTGCAACAACTCCTGGCATTTGTGTTGAATTAACTAAGTGGTGTATACACATGCACATCTACCCGTGTTATTTTGAGGGGATCCTTAGTGAAAACCCTCTTTCTGATAAACTGGGACGCCATTTTTATTGCTTCCAGCACTTTCTAAAATGACACTAAAGCTTGTAAAGATGCAGCTTATAACCAATTTTAGCATCTGGTCAGACGCATCATTTAAAATTTTTCATAATAAACTATTTGACCACAACAGTTATACAAATACACAGTATTTCCTTTTTAATGTATGTATTCTATTCTACACACTATTTAATAAACGCAAAAACTCACACACACACACACACACGCACCAAGTAATATTTTCTGAGCTCTGGAAAACGCCTGCCAAGAGTTGGAATCTCTCCTGGAAAAACATGATTAGCTCATTTATGGCGGGAGGGCAAAATGAATGCTGAAGTCGCAGATGGAGGGGAAGAGATGAAGATGTATGGATCTGACATTTCCCGGCCCCAGCTCCTCACTAAGAACCAAACCACGCACTGTTCCTGCGGAACACAGAGTTTGCCAGCAGGGTTAGCCAAGCCTGCACCGTTAATATGCCCAGCTGAATTTTAAATGCAAATGTATTCAAAGACATCTAAATACAGTCAGACAACACCAACATATTAACAACAATGCCCAGTTCTTAAAGTTACCTGTGGTCCTTGTTGACATTGCTGTAAGGTCTGTTGTTCCACTATGCTGTTTGGCAGCTATCCAGACTATGAAAGAGGCCTGATGTATTTGACCATGAGGAGAGTACCTACCGGCAACTGGGGTGTATGACTGTGGGAGATGGATGGTGTATTCTGGCATATTCTGGCATATTCTGGCATCCGGGCTTTCCGTGTACAGGAATGGGGTGCATGACCTTGACCGAGTTTTAATTGTTTCTTCTCCATGCAGTCCTAACTTTGCTAGTCTATAGCTTTTCGAAAACCAATGAAAAACAACTAACTCTGCACAGAGACTGTCTCCCTCCCACACACACCCACTCAGATACCCACATAGATAACCCACCTACTGTAGAGGCTCACGTACGCGGCGAATTCAGGATACATCAACTTCCCTCACGAATCTCACACTTTTCCTACCCCCTGGCACTGAAACGCACCCCCACCACCCCCGCCATCCCCTCCCCCCCTCAGCCTGCGTTCGTTTACTGCAGCTACCGGAGGTTGTGGCGGGGTCGAAATAATAAGCCAGAGAGATAATAAGAGACCAGAGCTTTGGCGGGCCGCTGGTGTCTACATCCACTCCTAATGATCCCCATTAGAGGAGCCTCACACCCGGGCAGACAACCAGCGCCAGGGCCCCTTGGCCTGACACTTCCCCCAGGTAGCTAATCACAATCTCTGGGTCTCTCTCTCTCTCTTCTCTCTCTCTCTTCTGATCCCCCTTCCTCCTCCTCCTCCTCCTCCTCTCTCCCTCCCAGTGAATGGAGCTCAGGTATGTCTCCGCTCCGTGCCTGCTGGCTGCCAGTTGCAGAAGTTGCAACACTCACCCACAGAGCAACCATGGTCGGTAATTAGTTGCTGTTTTTTTCTTCTTTTTTTCTTTTTTTTTTGCTACGGGGGGAGGGGGATGGGGGTTAACTTTAGACAGAAGAGTTCTGTGTTGTGAAGAGAGAGAGGGTGGGAGAACGTGAGGGTGCGAGGGAGGGAGAAAGAGAGAGGGGGCAACGAAAGGCAATACGGAGGCACAGGAGAGGGAGAACGGGGCGGGGAAATGCGGGGAACGGGGGGACGAACGGAGAGGTGAGGAACACAGACATGGCTGGAAGACGTGTACGCCGCTTCAGGGTGTTGTTTCCCCACAGAGTCGCCCACAGCGCTGCGCTGCCGACGCCCGTGGATTTCAACAACAACAACACGGGGAACTGGATGTGAGGAGAAGGAGTCTGAGGGAGCTCACCACTCACTTGTTGACAAACAGCTTTGTTTCCCCCGCGTCAAGTTTGACTGTAAGAAACTGTCCTCCAGCTTTTTTTTGGCCTGTGAGTGAAAGGGAATGAGTCAGTGTGCCGGGTGGATGTCTGTAGCCTAGATTTATCATCCGCTGCGTCCAAGCCTCCTGGATTACTAACACAAATGTGTTACAACCCAAGATATGGTTCACAGTCCCATACAAAGACCTACACAGCGGTCAGTCCTCCACAGAGGAGCTCAGCAAACCAATGCCTCTTGTCCGTCGAATGCGGTTATTGTTGGCGGAGTCTCGTTTGGGTTTCGGGCCGCTCCGGAGAATGATTGCATGGACAAAGAGTGCGGTTGGCTGGCGAGTGGAGCTGGGACACCAGCGGTGGCCTATCGTGCACTAGCCTGTTGAAAAAAGGCAATAATGAAAACTACGCTATCTCTCTGCTGGCTTTTTGTTTGACACGTCAAAAGGACACAACACGCGGCATGGATGTACTCCCTTTATTATTCCGTGTTCTGTGCCTTTAACATACAAACTCCCTTTGCTCCAACACTTATCTCCCTGACCCACTCCCTTCGAAGCAAACCAAAAATACACTAAGGATGTTTATGTGTGTGTGTGTATGTGCAGCCTAGATAATTTGACATCACAAGAAATCCTGATTTTCTAAACAGAAGCTCAAGAGGTCAGTGTATTTTCATCTCTAATTTTCTCCCATTCTGCCGGCGCTAGATGAGAGTGGGGAGGTGTAAAGACAGAGGAGGAGACATCGTACATGTACCAGGAAGTCACCGGCAGTCATTTCTCTCCCACTGTCTGTGGCCTTTTGTGACTCCTGACTCCTGCTGCACGTCTTGCCGGCGCTGGCAAAGAACTATGCGAAACCTCAACTGATCTCACTTACTTGCTAATTAGTTCCAGAAATACCACCTACGTTTTCCCCTTAGATTAAATGTTTTTGTCTCACATGCTGGCAAGTAATGCGTCTGTGGCACAACGCTGGGGCTCAGCATGTCTGAGTGTGCACTCTGGGGATATCGCTGTATTATTGCTAATTTTTAAAAGCGTTGTCACAAGGGTCTAGTTAGCTCAAAGCCCCTAAAAAACGTCCCAGACAACCAACATGTGCAGACTGCTGGGCAATGTCTATTTAGAAAAAATGGTTCAAAATAGTCTTTTGGAAACGTACAATTGAACTATGAATCCAATGTTCTTTGAAAGGTCCTTGTTGCGTCTTTTTCTGATCTAATCTTACAGTAACCACACCTTCCGCCTTACTGTCAAATGCATATGTATTCCCCTGGATGATGGATTTCCACCACTGTTTATGGAACTATGTCTATCATGTTTCCTTTTGTTTGTTAAGGGAACACACAATATAAAATGAATAATCAGATTAATTATATTTAGTGCAATAGAAATAAAACTTTCAAAAAGGGCTTAAAAAAACATACACTTACAGTATTTGTTTCTCCATTGTGCCATATATATATATAAGGCATACATATATAATATACACATTAGTTCCGGGAGTAAATTGACCCAAACACGTCTGAATCTTCATGTTTTGAAAATCTTAGTGTTTTGAAAAACCAAAGAATCAAATCAGTCATGTTTTGAATGCATTTTAAGTGTTTTTTTGTTTGTTTGTTTTTTATGATGATCAAGCTAAGCTCTAATGATCTCCAGGTGGAATCGTAGTCCTGGATGGACCTGGACTTTAAATGGCATGCTTTCTACCTGGTCCCGCTTGTGCACTAGAGTGAAAATATTTAGTGTGCCGTGTTTGCAGTGGCAAATTTACTTTGATTAGAGAGGGCTATTACATTTCATTATGGCTACAGTTAAGACACCACATCAGATTTAACGAAGGCAGCCTGAACTTTAAAGATGCAGCAGATTAACACTGATTGCAATCTTCATATTGAAATTCACAGTTATTGTTTATTTTCGTCAACGCCTTAAACAGAACAGTAGCCGTTTGTTAATGGCCGTTTATGTGCCTTCCAAATAATACCAAAAATGGCTGTTTGTGTACAGTGCTGCAGCTCTCTAATGCATTGTGGGTGAAGTAAATGTTTGTCAATTTGCCGTTTTCGTTTTCATTCATCCGTTATTACATCCCCATATCAGCAGTCAGTTTGAATACAACCAGCTCCTCCTAGCCTTTCTCCTTCCCTCTGTGACCTGCTGTGTTAGACTTGTTGTCTAGTGACTGGGTCTGAGACCTGACCTATGTAGGCTTTAGCCAGGTTGTCAAACTAAGCCTCGATAGCCTTGTGTGACACACCGATGCTAAGGTCACCACTTCCAGCAGTACACGGGGAATGGTACAGAGAGACAGAGAAGTAGAGACAGCCCAGTTTAGAGAGAGGCCAGGCACACCTAGCCAGGGTGGCAGCAGGGTTAAACAGGCAGCTTTTTAGTTGGCTGCCGATTGTTACCTGGTGAGGGCCAGTCAAGAGTTGTTTCTCAGTGTTAAGGCACTAACAAGCCCTAATGTTGACACCCCGTCACGGTCATTTCTACTCTGTGGCTGTGTCAGCCACACAGTACAAGTTGTGAAAAAATTAAACCAACAGGGAAATGTTAGTGAAAAGAACTTTGAAGAAAGTAAGAAAATGTTAGATAATCAACATTTTTTATCAGTTGACGGCTAAGAGAATAAAAAGTAAAATAAATATGCTGGATATACACTAGGCAATATGTAATAATGTCAAACTGTATGTTTTTTCAACTTTTGAGCCATGAATTTGAAAGTCGGCCAAGCTTTTTGCCTGCTGATTTTGCTAACAAAATATGTCTCTAATAAGATACAGCAATCAAAAAAGGCACATTCACTGGTACAGACCGGGGGCAGAGTCCCAACTGCTTCCCAAAGCAAGTGACATTGAAGATATTTAATGTGATTTTTCTTTATGGAATTTTAATTGGTTTTTACAAATAAAATGCAATCAGATAGAATTCCTATCTGACATACGTTGATCAATTTATGGTAACAATAGGGACTATTCAATTAGTTTGAACGTTTACAGATGGTTGTAGAACTTTCTACAAATATGTTTTCATTCATTCAAGGTAATCCTTTCTAAACACAATTTCTTAATAAGCCATTTGCGTTTGCTTTTAAAACGTATCAACAGTATATGATGTTATGATAACTGTTATCATTAAACCAGTTTCCTGTCCAACCAGTTCTGAAATAACCTACCCGGATTGACAGCACCACTCAAACAAGCTTCCTAGTTAAACTCATGCCATACAGAAACGAGTCAGACCGAAGGGATGTGGCAGCCCTATGATGCACTCTTTCATACAACACCAGCCTATAAATTTAAATAGAACAAGCTTTGACGTCTGTCAGATAAAAAAGAAAAAAAAAAACTTGTGCAAATGACTGCTTTACAGGCGATGCTCTGCTTTCCTCCACTAATGAGTTTTGTAAAAGAGGGATGGAAAGTGTTGCGGAATCGACAGATGCAGATGATAGCCTGGATGTATAGCTTTTGCATCCAATTAGTGCTCAGTTTAGCAGGAATCAAAGGGATGAGCCTGACATTTAATTCCCCTCTTGTTTGGCTTCCTCCGATCTCATTGCCCACTAATTGTATCAGAGTCATTATCTTAACAGTAAAGCCTGAGCAATAAATAAGGCTTGTAATTTGTGTGGTATAATCTAATAAAACCACTTTCAAAGCCATACTTTAATCCATTACACCCCTCAACGGAGTGTTTAAAGTTATAGATTAAAGCATGCAGTTTCACGAGTTGATACTTCTTCGGTGGGGCTACCAAGAAAGCCTTAGCTTTCCTTATTGGATAGTCAGAGTACTTACTGTAGGCTGCCACACTAAGAGTAAGCAGGCGGAGTCCCCCATTAACCCATGACGTCTCTGGAAAAAAAATCAGGGACAAGTATACGGTTCCTTACCCTCCATCCATATTTAATATAGCCTTCACCTGACAATTGCAAGCACCAGAAATTTCAGTGAGAATTGGCTTTTTTTAAGCAAAGTACGTTTTCATATACCGCAGGTGTGGTTGCCTCCAGTCACAGCTGGTCTATTTTGTTGTGTGCGCTTTTGATAGCTATGTGCTCTAAGTCCTCCTCCCTGTTGTGAGCCCACAACTATTGTTAGAACAGAGACTATTATTCCATGTGGAAATGGCAGAGGTCCTGAGCCTTCACCTCGGTGAGAGGATTCAAAGCTAGGGATTAGCACCCAACCCAGGAAACACCTCACCAAGTGCAGTCGCAGACAAGGAATCTAATTAAGGCAAGCCAACCAAAAACAATGCTCATAGCGCTCAAAGTCCATAAAGATTAGAATTAACCGTTGGTTCTACAGTTTGATTGACGTTCCCACACCTCCGTCCCTCTTACTCGGAACGGAAAACAGTGGCGGCTCCATGCCGCGAGTGGAGGGCAAATGTTGCTGACACGTTCTACAAAAGCTCTGTCTCAACCACCTCTGCGAGTCACAACACCATGACAACGGTCCGCTGTACTGTTCTGGGAGTGCAGAGGCTCGCTGTCAGCCAGCTCCAACAGGCTAACGTGTAAAATCATGACAGAGGAATTAGCATACTGACACCCAGTGCACAGGGACGGGTAATTGTTGAGTGAGAGATGGGGTGTTTGCTGTCTCTCGCCGTACTTAGATGAGTGCAATCAATCAACTACACCGTCTGGGCAGCGAAATAGTTCTGCGATCTTTCTCCCGTGTGCGGGACGTGTGCTAGATAAAATGGAGGTTGTCGGACGTTGCGTGCGTGTGCTTGTATGTCAGACGTCTGTTTAACACGCCCCATCTGTGTAATTTCACAAGACACATATTTGCTTGTAGATGGGGTTCGGACATGCTCTTTGAGTTTGATTGAAGTGAAGGCCGCGCTCTGTGACAGCAAATCATTTGTGATTGTGTATGGAGTGCACGCCATTTATCATCAGCCACACACTCACAAAGCACTCGGACATGTTTGTGACACACTTTGTCACATTAAGCAGTGCGGTTTGGTGCTAAAGGATATGATACAAGCGGCTGCTGATGACATCTTCCAGATATATCATTTATAATTATTCTTTCAGGTCAGTATGAATCACTAGAATATAAATGCTCTGCACATTTCAGGATTGTGTACCCTCTGTCAAAGTCTAGAAATACATATTTGCAAAGTAAAGAAAAGTCTTGATTAAAACGTTTTCAGGGAAAATAATTCCAACACTACTTACAAAGGAATATTGCTACTGAGCTTTTAACACTCTCTTTCCCGATCACCTCTTTAATTATTATTTGTGAATTTCTCAAAAGCCGAACAGTTTCGTGAAAACGGTAAATTCCTAACTACAACGTTGGGTTAGCCCTGCAACTGAGCTGAGTTGGAGCCTGAGAGAACATGATGGAGGCAGGAAGTAGACACGCTGCCAGAGCTTCGGGCCAGGGCCTCTGGGTAATATCCCCCTCCTGCTCTGGGGCCTCTCTGCTCAGCAGGACCGCAGCCGAGCAGCTCTCACTCACAATTTGCCCCCTAATCTCTCCGAGACTCCCCTATGTTTATTCCTCATTAAAATTTTATCAGCCACTGCAAACTGCAAAGATTAGAGAGAGGGGATGTCTCTTCTCGCACCGCTGACGTCTGCTCCCAGATTTATTTATTGCTGTGGATGATCCTGGCTTATCAGATCCCCAAAGTAAAGAAAAGTTCCTAAAGCAGGGCGAAGGTCGTGCAATCTGATCTCCTCCCGCAAACGAGCGGCCGGGCTAAGAGGAAGAGGCTGCATTAATTTTGTTATTAAATGATCTCGAGTGCTTTCGCCTACGCATTAACATTATAATACAATCATATTATGAAGCTTTGTCCTGGCCTATTGATTTTCATGGAGATGCGTATGAATATTTATACTATTGAGTGGAATGCTTGTGTGGAGCCAGTGACATTGGGGTTTATTACAGGCTAACAGGAAAAGTAAATGGGAAAGAATAGCTAATGAATCTTCGCCACTGAGGACGGATGGACCTGAGTATGCGCAACAGTGTCTGGGGCTCACGTATGTAATCCATGTGATCCCGAGGCTGACAACATCTAGCAGAGAGTTATGTATATGCATACTAAACTACCTTAAGATAACATCTCTGTCTCTGTAGAGGTTTCAATCTGCAAAAGGCACCAGTGATGTGTAATTAACCCCAAACCACATCCCCTCATATATCTGTAACCTTAGGTCATCTTTCATTTTTTTGTTAGACTATAAAGTGTGCTGCGCAATGAACAAATACTGAGCCAAATCACAATAGTCCTTTGGTGACAGCCGCGGTCAAAATAGAGATTCTCTGAGAATGTAGAGTAATGCAAAAGCGTGTCCATTTCCTTCAAAGGCAGGGCTACATTTGTTACTCACTTGAAACAAATGCACGTTTCAAAAGCAGATTGCTGCTTTGCCCACCGAAAAGAGTGCTTCACAAAGTCGTTTTGTTTTTCTTTCATTAAAGATTTCAACAAAAGTTCAGGAGTCCAAATCTATGCTCTTTTCAAGCACCTGTAAGAAACAAGCAATCAATGGCAACCTATGAAATAATGGGTGTAATCAACTCAACTGCTAGACAGCAGTACACCAAGCCTTAACAACGACCATAATAATTGGGGGATATGAGAGCAGGGGGCAGAAATAAACTTTACAGGAAAAAGTGGCCTATTCTTTTGTCCAAAGCCAATAATGAGCAGAGGCCATTTTTCATTTGTTTTGTTTTGTGTTCTGGTCAGTGGCAGACATGGGTGGGCGAGGGACTGAGTGGGTGATGGGGTTAGCCCGCAGACAGACGCCTGGCTACAGGCAGCCCCTCGTGGCCTTGCCCCGGTGCTCCTTGGTAAATGATGCCGCGGGGTCAGAGTGGCTGCTCGGCTAATGATGCATTATGGGATGAGATCAACGGTGGCTAGAGGTGGGAGCACCGGCGGGTCGGGTCCAGGATCCTCCATCTGTCCAAAGGCCGCGGAGGAGCCGCGGCTATTTATATCCGCTAATGTACGACATCCATGACCTGGCCATGAGAGAGCCATGGGGGAGCTGGGTGGGGAGGGTGCTCTCTCTCTGGTGAGCACTAGTTGCCCTTACCTGATGTGGTCAGTGGCAGGGACCTCAAAGGAGAATAATTGGGCAGAAAAGGCCCAAATAATGAGAATATGGGTTAGGGCTCCCGAAGATGACAGATTGTTAGCTAGCTGTTGATCAAGCGGGACGAGGCCAGCATCCTTAGTTTCACATTTTTCTTTAATAGGCAAAATGACACCTCTAATGACCGCTGATGAAGATGAAATATTGCAGCCATGCCAATTGTAGAGGTTCTAATTTGATTCTTGACATCTCACAAGGGACACACCACATGGCATATCCTGTAAAGAAAAATCGAATTAGATTACCCCTTTGTCCGTCTGAGTTTATGGTCTTCCTCATTTCAAAAGGTGGTGATTGTACACGGTGCAACACAAAAGCAACGTATACATTACAGCATGGTAAACCTCGAGTATCCCATCAATGGCCTCTTTGAGTTTAGAGAGTAGGGTGAGACAATCCTTCCACAACGGTTATTTAGAGACAATGGTGTCCACACAAAAAATCTGTGTGCAGGTGACCGTCCCAGAACATCGCTCGGCTTTAATGTCACGTGCACCTCAACAGAATGACTCCCATAAGTCACTCCGGCTATTCCTCAGAGCAAAGAACTGCACTCCATCAAAACTTCCCAGACGGACTACTCCCTCTTTACAATTACCTAACAATTCCCTCTCAGACTATACGAATCCAATTAAGGCCAAGAAAGAAAAAAGAAAGAAAAAATTGAAACGTGCAGTATTTTCTCGGGGTAGCCAGAAAGGAGCTGGAGTGGTTGCATTATTTATGTTTGTCCTTTGTTCCTTTCCTCTTTGAATGTGCCTAATAAAACCAACAGCCATTCAATAATGCATGAGCTGTGGTTTTGTTAATAGGCGTTGTAGTGGCAGTAATGTACTTCCCTACATGGCTGATGGAGATTATGGCTCGGGCTCCCTCGGCTTGCCAGATATCGATCTCGGTTAATACCCTCGGCGTTCCCGGACCCGATCCTTCAAACCAGGGCTGCGACCCGTCATACGAGCAGACTAGATATTATAAGGATGCCGTGCAGTTCTGAACGAGGAGACATGTTTGTGTGTGTGGGTGGGAGATAAAGAGGGGGAAGGGGGAGAGACAAAGCAAGAGAGAGAGAGAGAGAGAGAGAGAGAGAGATAAAAATGAAATGGAAAAAAGAGAGCGGGAGAAAGGAGGGGGCACTGTGCAGGGAAGGGACTTTCTTTCTGGTCAGAAAAGGATAGCACTAATCCAATAAGAGTAGTCTCTCCTTTCTTTTCAATCAGATTATTCCAATAATTAAGAGAAATCACTCAAGCGCTACTTCAATAAGGTTTTACATATTCAGCAGCGCCCACCATGAATAAGAGGAGGGGAGCCAGGTTTTGTATTCTAAATTGAATTCAGATCCCAATCAGCGCGAGCTGTCTTACCAGCCAGAGCAACCATAACTCATGGTTCACACTAACTTAGTTTACATCTAGAGAACACTTCTGTTTGCAGAGTGAGTATGTTTGTTTGTGTGTGTGTGTGTGTGTGTGTGTGTGTGTGTGTGTGTGTGTGTGTGTATATATGTTTGTGTGTGTGTGACACAGAGAGATAGTTTGTGTTGTAGTGCAAGCGAGTGAAGGAAAGTTTCCACGACTTTACCAAACTTGGCAAGCAAACCTGAAACCATGACTCTTTCTCTGAATAACTTGCGAGTGCAGGGGCCAATGTGACAATCCCTTCAATACCACTTATATGAGGGCCACAAAGTATGGGTTATATCACCTCAGTTAAAATCTAATGTGGTTATTCTGCCCACTGCTCTCGTTTTTCAAACGTTTTCTTTCCCCCCCGTGCACTTTGTTTTTGCAGTAAACCCTTAATCCCATAACTTTCCAATCCCTCCCCTCTTCCACCACTGCATGGCTAAAAGTTTGACAAAGTTTTGGCCCCCGAGCTGGGTGTCAGGAGTTTGTGAGGGAGGCAACACAAAGAGGGATGGTGCCAGTGACACCGCTGGAGGAAGGGCCAGGTGGCAGCAGCCACTGATTGGTGGAGCGGAGCGCCACTCAGCCGCCGCCGATTAGCCGGCGAAAAAGGGCGCCGAGGCAAGGAGACAAAGAGCAGCCGTGTTGGAGTTGATTGTCACTTAATTGCAGAGCCCAAGGTGGCAGGAGGGAGATTTCCTCCAGGAAAAATGTGCCTCGGGCAGATAAGGACGAGGGCCAGATTGCGCTTAGGGGCGCAGGGTAGCACATGTTGGCGCCAAGGGAACAAGCCTCAGAGGAAACAACAGAATGAAGGGGAAAGGAACAAGGCGTCTGAAGTGTGGAACACAGCCCATCCTAACTTTTCTCCCGTTTTTTTTTCTGTTGCCGGGGAAAAGTTGCCTCTTTTGTTGAAGTTCAATGGCTGCAGAAGACTTTTCAAAGTTCCCCCCCGATGTGAGTTGCTGAGTTTAGTTTAGTGGACCCTCTAAAAACCCGTGACACGGAGTGAGAGAGTAATCCCTGTAATATATTGTACTTGGCCTTCAGCCTCTCTGATTTGTCACAGCTAGCCCCATGGCGCTCTGAGACAGGGGATTTCAGTGCTGGACAATATGATTATAGCCTGATTGAATTTGATGTGCGAGCCAGTGGCTCACTGCCACATGGACAGTGGCATTGTCTGAGGACGCCTTGGGAAAGAAAAAAAAAAGAAACTCTCAGCACCTCTTCTTCCCACGGAGAGCAGAGAAGCAGGAGCGAGAGATAGAACAAAAGCAAGTAATTGAGGGGCCTGCCCGCCTGGCTCTTTGATTGCCAGGTAATGATAAACCATCACTTACCCGTGATTACTCCATTGTCTGCTGTCTGCTCTGCCATACAAGTGGGGCCATACAATCTCTCAACCGGTGAGATGCAGTGAAGGTATTCCAGTGAACACATTCAATCGTCGCGCAATAAGGCTAAATGTTAAAAGAAGATGGAGCTTGTCTGAATTGAACACGTTTCGCCTCCCCCAAACCTAAAGGCAGCCTTTTTGCTTTTGCATTCGCGATTATTTTTGTTTCCACGCTTCATTTATGCGACCTATAATAGACCAGTGGCAAAAAATCAGCCCTCATTTATCCTTTGCCTTTTTGTCCAATGATGTGGAAGAATTGAATGTTTGATGGTCAGTGACAATAGGCATTGTGCACTCAGTGACCCTTACTTTATCTAAATGTACAGATAATGGGGTGGGATGGGCTTCGTTTAGATTACCAAAAGGTCACTGGACAGATTCTGAGCATGTTTACAAACTAGCTGTCTCAGCCAATGATTAAAAAGCCAACCCCAGACTATCAGAAATATATTTATTGAACGGTCAGTTGGTGAGTGTTTTTTTCTCCAAGGACGTTACACGTGTATGGCGAGCCCATGCATGCTAATTGACCCAACCCACCTCCAGGAATGCAAGCATGTGGGATAGGGAATAGTGTCTTCAAAGGTCAGACCTATTTTGTTGAAGTTCTTTCACATTGAAAACCTAAACTGCCCCTACATAAGAAAATACTATTTCCACAAAAAGGCACATAGAGTGAGTATATATGGTGCTAAAGCCCCCCCTTCCATTGCTCAAGCCTGCCCAACCACAAAATGAACAGAGTCAGATCTCGTACAGCCCACACCGGAAGATGTGTGGCAAGTCGGTACGTGGATTGAAATTAATGGCTTCTCTAATTGGAGCACATGTTTGCCAAAGTCACCGAATGGCGCTTACACGACTCCCCTCCTGCTTGCTGCTCACCTGCCCACCAGGGAGAGGCAGGCGGGAGGAAGTTCATTTTCCCAGACGCGCTCGGCTTCCTCCGTCTGGCTTACACGAGCCCGGTCAGGGTGAGTGATGTCGCGCGTGCCCACGGCAGATGAGTGGCTGTTTCAGGAGTCATGCGGGGTCGCCAGGTGGAGTGTGGCGTTAGCCACACCCCCCTACCAGCCAACACCACACACATTTTTATTCTGAGATGACATAACATACTAATACTTATTTATAGGAGTCAATAACATATTAAGGGACTATATTAAGTTGCCTAAGCAAGTTTGACATGTGTTCAATGATATGATAGCCCCCATCTCGAGTCTGCTAACCGCATTGGTATTGCATGATATTCTGATACAGATGTCTCTGCCTTGGTCAGGCAGCATTACCTGTAATGGGACAGTATATGATAAGTACTATATTCTGTTTCACTGAAAAAGGAAAACATAATATGTTGGTAATTAGTACCTCAACATTTTATTGTTTCTATGAAGTTAAAATGTAGATAGTCTCTTGATGACCAGGCCTTGCCAGACTGAGAGTTAGTAACTTTGTTGTGTTGTTTGGTATATTCAAAACACGTCTTTCCACGTGAAGCCACCCTTTGATCTCTCTCTCTCTGTCTCTCTCTCTTTCTCTCACCGTGCTTTAATCACATCCAGCTTTTGTTATTTCTTGTGTTTAAAATCATTTTCCGCATGTGCTTCATTTTAATTTTTTTTATTTTTTTCAATTATCTCCACGTTACTCAAATATGTAATTATCAAGGATAAAATGTGTTAAAGCCTCTTCCTTGAACATTCACACACACACACACACACACACACACACACATAAACTCACACTCAGGCAGGACCTCAGAATTGATTAGGTGGCTCGGTTTTTGTTTCAAAGCAGCAAATCCAAGTTCCATCCACAATCGGGCTGGTGATTTTCTCTCAAGGACAAATCAGTGAGGTTCATTGCACTACCAGTAATTTGCCTTGCCCCTAGTTTTCTCCCTCGCATTCTTTAAACTTTCACGTGTATGATTTAAAAAAAATAAAAATAATGTGCGGTTTCGATTGTCAGGATTTGTCTTTTCCCTTCTCTCCAGTGAATGGGGCCAGTGAGCCGTGTCCTTCTTTGTAAACAATAAGCAACGTTTGCAATCACACCCCCTCTGATGTCTGTCCTCACTGCCCATGTCTCAGATGAGTAAGTGTGGGGAGCGTGGTCAAGGTTTCATCTCTTTGTTCCCGACATCGTCTATCATGCAGTTAAACGTTCACATTACTATCAATCTTTTTTTTTTTTTTCGGGAGCACACACCGCGTGCGTGCACACACACACACACACACACACACACACACTGATGAGCACCAGTTGCCTCATCCTTCACAGATTGCGCCCGGGTAAGAAACAAAATCTGTGTTGGGAGACTAGATACACACATGTGCACACTTCCCGTTCCCACCACACTTCCTGCTGAACAACAACCTTACCATATGGAGAGAGAGAGAGAAAGGGAACGTTGGAGAGAAAGAGAGATCGCAGCTCGTGAAACACCACCAGCCAACAGTATTGGTGTAGCAAGAAGAACAGCACACTTAGTCACCTCCCACGCCCAGTCATTTAGCACTGCCTACAGGATGCCATGATTGAGCTTAGGTAACAACAACACACCAAAAGTTTCCTCCGGGCCATCTTGTTGATACCTGACAAATGCCATGGTAACGGACTGAGAGGAGGGAAGAATAGCACGGAGCGGGTCCATCTAAATCACCCTGGTACAGTCCCCTTCAGCGCTCCTCCAAGACTGGAACCTAGGCAACACGGACGCACGCACACACGGACGCACACACACACACACACACACACACACACACACACACACGGACAGAGTTGATTGAGAATGGAGGGATGGAGAAAGGTGAAGAGAGAGGTCGGGCGGGGGATGGGG
>JAVQIZ010091085.1:0-12434 GCA_036023535.2 Galaxias brevipinnis
CCCCCCCCCCCCCCCCCCCCCCCCCCCCCCCCCCCCCCCCGGGGTGGGGGGGACGGGCCCACAGAAAGGGAGAAAGAGAGAGAGAGAGAGAGAGAGAGAGAGAGAGAGTGGGGTCAAGATGGAGAAAGAAAGGGATGGGGGCAGGGTCGAGTAAAAAGAACTGGGGAAACGGACTCTTCACTCCCATGAGCAAAATTGCTTTAGTTATCCGGGTGTCTTTTTGATGTTCTGCTCTCGCTCACTGCTGTCAGACGTTGAGAATTTGATCCTAACCAAAATCACAGCTTTCAGGTGATGGTGCTCGTGGTTTGGTCTGACACATGGGGATGCCTAGCCGAGCAGCCCTAATCAGGTGTCACCTATCCTTTTCCCAGGAGCCAGACAGTTGGCTACTGTTAGTAACCTCAGTATCCAGCCAGCCAGCCAGCCATTCACCCGCTCTACTGCCAGGTCAACAGAAAGCTCGGGGGAGGGAGCACCGATTCTCCCAAAGAGGCAGAACAGATGCCAAAGTAATTCCACAACATGTGCTGAAATTAAACATTACTGAATATTAACTTTCCATATGGATTGCAACTCAGCGCTTTTGAGAATGCCCAAAGAAGCCTAAAAGGCTCTTTGTCTTTGTGCTGTCTGAGAATTAATTTGTGATTCTCATATTTCATCTTTCCATTCGGTTAGTGAAGATATATGGCAGTAGACTTTTGACTACCCCCCCTCCCTCGTCCTGAAACAATTTTAGAGGCGAGAATCGGAACTTTCCATTTTACATTTCCCTGATGTAAGACTTACGAAGTGGATAGAAGTGGATAGAAAACTATGGCTAAACTTAATTTAAACTTATAAATATATTTCTTTATTATATCGAATAACATACTTTTAAATGAACATCTGTCTTACAATATGTAATGTATTCTCTGTAATAATAATAATATGAATAAACTAATTTACTGTAGCTAAACATTTCAGCTACAGTAAATATAGAGAAATGTAGCCACGGTAAATATTGTTTCTACTTTTGTGATCTCGTTCGAACTTCAAAAACAGAGCAAATTAAATAACAATGCAGGAGTTTCCATGAAAGAACATTTTGAAAACTGGATAATTTATTCGATTTAGTTTTTTTGCACTGAACTGGGTGGTTTTCTGACCTGCCCACCAGGTCAGGGTTTGAACATCATCTCCGAAGTACTTAGCTTGTCAGACTGATCTACCTTTACCAAGAAAGTCAAGACAGCAATATATGCAATATATGCAGATATCTCATCAAATAAAAATACACACAGAACACAGTAGAACTTTATTAAATTGGTTAAAACATGTCTTCTGAATAAATAATGTTGTGATGGTTCTCTAAATAAATGTCCCCTGCAGCAAGTCCTGAAATGTTTATTAGCCAAAATAGAAGATAGAAAAAACTGAGATAAATATAGAAGAAAAGGGGGAGAGAGAGGGTTGTGGTGCAAATACCTTGTGCTTCAACAGAGGAGAAAAACACTGCAACAAAGGCAGCTGTGGCCAGTGACAGACCTATCTTCATTTTTCAGGTGTTTTGGGTGAGCAGCTCATGAATGAATCTGCAAAGAAATGTGCATTTAGACAAGAATAGCTACATACTGGACACAGGATGTCAATGACCCAGTCCACTGAGACAATTTAATCTCTGATTCTTTAATGTCGAAGCTAGGGCACCCAAATTTGGTCCTGATGATTGACAAAGTTAGTCAAACCTAATCAAACCAAAACTTTATTTTCTTAATCGATAAAGAAGGCAAGAATAGTTATTAATATAATTTCAACAGCATTTTTATTTCAAAATTTGGAAATGTTGTGAAGGCTATTATATAGGCCAGGCAGTGAGCTCCGCCTAGTGCATCTAGCAACATATTGCAAGAGGACCAGGGTATGATCCTAAGTACTAACAGCACTAACACTAACTAACACCATCATTCAGGGTAACTCCATTGGCAAAAGTAACGTTTTAATTCTGCATTCATATGTACACATCACTCACTGAAGATATTGATGACCACGACCAATAAATACTTATGATGTTCAATAATAAAACATATATTCACCCATATAGGCACCCTGTAATCATTTATTCCTACAGCGTTTGGATCAATTGCCTACACAGAGGTGATGCAGCGATTAGCAACTATTAAACAAATTGCTAGAACATAAGTTCAGAAGATCTCAGACTCCCAAGCCTAACTACTTTGGCATTTAGATAAAAAAACGAAGGCCCTCCCGATTACTTTTAGTTGAATTGTTCCTTTTTCACATTTTTAAAAATAAATTCTTAGTATTTTATTTCTTGCACTGTATGTTTCTGCTTACCTTAAGTAAAGCACATTGATTTCCCAGTGTGAATTAAGAGCAATACAAATATTTTGTCTAGAAAAAAAACAGTCTATAAAAATCATAATCTGAGCAATTGCAGTGCACATAGCGGGGAAACTGCATGACATACAGCCATTAAGAATTATTTTTTCTTTTTCTTTTTTTAAATACAGAACATCAAATGAATGTAATGCTAAAATGTTTAAATCCTTCTTACCCAAATGAAAAGAAAAAGAAATTGACAAAAAGTTACTGAAGCCTCTTTGAAAAATCCCCCTCAGGAAACCAACTTTTAGGAGCTATAGGGGGGACCTTCTATCCTTTCCTTTCGGGCTACTGGAAGCTCCTACAGATGTCCAAGAAGGAAAGCCTGTTTCAAAGTGGGAAGATACTTTCCACAATGCGCTACTTAATAGGGGGCTGTTCCCTCACTCTATTTTTTTTTGCCACCGTAGGCTCTTACGAAACTCCACTGTTGAGAAGCCCTGCCACAAAGTTTAAAAAAAAAAAAGAAATACCGGTGCCTTTGTGGCTATGGTGACTTCACAGTGGACCTTTCATCATCATTTCATTTAATTCGATTTAAGCGATTGTTTTTTAATGGATAAAACATAAAAACCCACATACAGTTATTAAAGATATTTCACCTTTCATGCATTGAAATAGGCTACCTCACAAAATTGTAATTTTTTTGAGGAAAAGAAAATCATGGCTATTTATAGACACTGCATGTACTAATTTTAAGATAGTTTTCTAAAACTCCAATTCATTACGAATTGCAATGCCCTACAGTAGTTGGTTTGTCAGTCCTACAATCAAACCGATGAAATAACCAATTTGTTAAGAATAAAATGAAACCAAGTTTACCATCCCACAGATGCGCTAAAAAAAGTGGAACTAAATGCCGGTCAGTGCTGCCCTCTATTGTTCCAACTAGAAAGTTATCAATGCTACAATAATTTACAAACTAATTGATAATGTATGAAAAGTATTTTTTTCTGCAGAAAACATAGTTCTGTGGTGGCAGTTTCTGCGATGCACAACATAATGTATATTGAATGTTGGTATATGTTCTACGCAAAGACTAATTTTCAAGCGTCCATAACGTCCACACTAACGCTCCAATGTTATTTGTGCCCAATAAATGTGTGTAAATATGCACACCGATCAGCCTAAACATTAAACACCTGCCTAATATTGTGTAGGTCCCGACATGTTCTGTATTGTGAAGGTCCACATGAATGCCAGGGGCTAAGATTTCCCAGCAGAACTGCAAAGGGCATCACACTGCCTCCATCAGTTTGCCTTCTTCCCATAGTGCATCATGGTTCCATCTCTTCCCCAGGTAAACGACGCACAGCCATCCGGTCATCCACATGATCTAAAAGGAAATGTGATGTATCAGACCAGGCCACCTTCGTCCATTGCGCCATGGTCCAGTTCTGACGCTCACGTACCCATTGCAGGCGCTTTCAGCGGTGGACAGGAGTCAGCATGGTCACCCCGACTGATCTGCGGCTACGCAGCAAGCAGCGATGCAGTGTGTTCTGACACATTTCTACCATAGCCAGCACTAACTTTTACAGTAATTTGTGCTATAGTAGCTCCTCTGTGGGATTGGACCAGACGGGCTAGCCTTCACTCCCCACGAGCATCAATGAGCCTTGGGCACCCATGACCCTATCGCTTGTTTACCGGTTGTCCTTCCTTGGACCACTTTTGGTAGGTACTAACCACTGCATACCGGGAACACCTCACAAGACCTGCAATTTTGGATGCTCAGACCCAGTCATCCAACCATCACAATTTGGCCCTTGTCAAAGTCACTCAGGTCCTTACACTTACCCATTTTTCCCGCTTCCATCACATCAACTTTAAGAACTGTCTGTTCTACTTACTGCCTAATATATCCCACCCTTTGACAGGTGCCATTGGAACAAGATGACCATTGTTATTCACTTCCCCTGTCAGTAGTTTTAATGTTTTGGCTGATCGGTGTGTGTGTGTGTGTGTGTGTGTGTGTACATATATATATATAAAAAATATAGGATGTCAAAATTTACAGCATGACAACAAACTATACTTTTAATTATGACTTTTACATAAACAAGCAGTTCAATGAGATCGGCTCAGTTTTTATTGTGTAGTTCATTGTACAATCCATAAATATTGATCCCAGCCATGAAATATATTGACATTATTAACAGGAATTAATAATCTTATCTATACAACAGAGAAAGGTTGAATTAAAACAAGGAAACACAAGCAAACTTAGGGCTTCTTAGGCATTGCAGCACTGAGCAGTTCGTACACAACAAATGCACTTCCTGTGAAGAGAAGAAAAGAAAGGTTTGAATTAAGTTCAGTTGTACAATAGTCAGCGAATTGACAAGAAAAAAAGGTTGTTCTTTATGTCAATACCAACATACCGAACACCGTAAGTGCCATTGTTGCTCTGTACAAAAGAGCATCCTTGACTCCTCCCTTCAAATGGATTGGCATACCATTATCCTCCTGTAAAAACAAAATCAGGTACTATTATGCAATGACACCATATAATACCCATTACGTACAGTAACCCCACACAGATTCTCACGAATAACTTGAATTTACATTAGCATTTATTCAGGATTTATGGCAAAACACTGATACCAATTTTACATGTGTATCAGTGTCTTACCACCACCACCGACAAAAAATTACTATGGCTTAAATATGTACAGGCCAGATTCACACCATTGCCAAAGTTAGCTATATAACTTACCTTTAAAGACATACAGTATACCATACTCTCTTTGAGACCAAAACTGTGATTCAGCAACAAATTACTGTATGGTTTGTATATTACTTCTACTCTTTTCTTTGACTCATACATTTCAGAGCAAGATTTGTGTGAGTTTTGGACTTCAAGATCTTTAGTATTACTCATGAATCAGCCAAGCAATGTAACATTTGGCGTTGACGGCTTGCATGCAGAAATTAGTCCAGCGTGTTCTAAGAGTGAACCATACTAGCGACAGCTTGTATACTTATCTGAAAACCTATTCATGGAAATAATATGATTCTGTCTCCAGAACCTGGAAATAAAGTACAAGCTTTAGCCATTAACATTAATGTTACTTAAAAATGTATACTTTCTTGGTGACATGATCAATTGGGTCTTAAAGATAACTCCAGTGTAAATTTCAAAATAGATGGTATGTGGTTTACAGTTAAATTAGTTAACCATAGATAACTTACTTGAAAGATTTTTTGTTTTTCCTTGATCTTGTTTTCCACTTGTTTTCTGGTACTGGTGCTGATTGTCCGCCTAGACAACTCCCGAAGACCCTAAGTTACACAAATAGCTAATTAGTTGACATATTAAAGATCACAAATTATAATACCTGCTACCCAGCAACAGACTGTCCTAATTAATTTGGAATCTGTCCATCTCCATCATTATTAAGACTCAAAGCCACAGACAATATAGTACCAGCTATTCAGATTTAAGTGGAAGACATTAAGAACACTTTCCAAGAATCAAGTTGCTACCAATGTCCCCCAAGCACAACATAATATCTGAATCGAGGCACAGACCCTTGCCTTGCTGTTTAATATGTGGTACAGCTTACACAGTGTTTAATGAGGTCAATCGACCAATTTAGCTTACAGGTTTTCCTAGTAAATGTTTACAATCATGTTGGTATGTTGGCCATACTAAGGGCTTTAGATTTCTAAAGCAGGCATGTACTTCACCAACAAAGGTATCCATTTTTCCCACAATATCAAAACATTTTCGGATTACTTTCGATTGACCCTAAAGGACAATGAATTTAACCACTGAAAAAATATAATTACTTACTATACTTAACCTACTAATAACCTAAGTAACTAGGGGTCATGCAATCATCCTAGAAACAGTGATGCTTAAGCCTTAAGTAAGTACAGGACAGGCGAAAAACAAGACGAGAGCTAAATTCTGAAGTTAAGAATTAACCAATATACAATAATAGGAGACAAAATCATGATTATAATAAGTTTGACTTTGCACATAAATATAAGAGCTGGTATAAACTGGTTATATATCCAGCTCCGTACGGCACGACAGCTTACATTTAACTAGTTAACTAGCATACGTTAGCTGACATTGAAAAACGTAGCTAGCGTTAGCTTATTTACAGTGCACATTAACGTTAACATCAGCTAACAGCTAACTACATAGCCAACATCCCACTCGTTTAATCTATTGAACATTAGCTTGATTATTATGCAATAAATATTTCATATAGTATCTAAAATAATCCCTAAAACGCAACGTAATTCGACAATAAATATGATGTAAAGTACTCCTTACCATGAGTTGTCTGTACATGTTGACAAAATGTGAGCGCAAGCTAGCTTTAGCTTCGGCGAGGTGAAGAGCAAGGACACTTGACAATCTATGTCCTTACCGCTGGAGTGAGGTAGCCTGGTTGGACCAGCTTGATCACATGATCACATTGTGATTCTCCAGTAGGGGGGTCCTATTCTCGTGAGGATAGCCAGGCTAAAAGATAGAGTGACGATCGTCATCTCAGATTTGTAAAATATGTTCTGCCACCAGAGGCAACCGAGATTGGAGCCAAAGCGATTCAAAGTATTAAAAGTGAAATACACTGCTCAAAAAAAAATTAAAGGAACACTTTTTAATCAGAGTATTGCATCAAGTCAATTAAACTTCTGGGATATTGATCCAGGTGGAGGCCACTGACATTTTTTCCCTCATCTTTTCGGACTGTTTTTCACTAGTTATGCATTTGGCTAGGGCCAATGTCACTACTGGTAGCATGAGGCGATACCTGGACCCTACAGAGGTTGCACAGGCAGTCCAAATCCTCCAGGATGGCACATCAATACATGCCATTGCCAGAAGGTTTGCTGTCTCCCAGCACAGTCTCAAGAGCATGGAGGAGATTCCAGGAGACAGGCAGTTACTCTAGGAGTGCTAGACAGGGCTGTAGAAGGTCCTAAACCCATCAGCAGGACCAGTATTTGCTCCTTTGTGCAAGGAGTTACAGGATGCCCTACAAAATGACCTCCAGCAGGCCATTGGTGTGAATGTCTCTGACCAAACAATCAGAAACAGACTTCATGAGGGTGGCCTGAGGGCCCGACGTCCTCTGGTGGGCCCTGTGCTCACTGCCCGGCACCGTGTAGCTCGATTGGCATTTGCCATAGAACACCAGAATTGGCAGGTCTGCCACTGGCGTCCTGTGCTTTTCACAGATGAGAGCAGGTTCACCCTGAGCACATGTGACAGACGTGGAGAACGTTATGCTGCCTGTAACATCGTTCAGCATGACCGGTTTGGTGGTGGGTCAGTGATGGTCTGGGGAGGCATATCCATGGAAAGACGCACAGACCTCTACAGGCTAGACAACGGCACCCTGACCACTATTAGGTATCGGGATGAAATCCTTGGACCCATTGTCAGACCCTACGCTGGTGCAGTGGGTCCTGGGTTTCTCCTGGTGCACGACAATGCCCGGCCTCATGTGGCGAGAGTATGGTGGCAGTTCCTGGAGGATGAAGGAATTGATACCATTGACTTGCCCTAAATCGCCTGACCTAAATCCAATAGAACACCTCTGAGACATTATGTTTCGGTCCATCTGACGCCACCAGGTTGCACCTCAGACTGTCCAGGAGCTCAGTGATGCCCATGTCCAGATCTGGGAGGAGATACCCCAGGACGCCATCCGTCGTCTCATTAGGAGCATGCCCCGACGTTGTCAGGCATGCATACAAGCGCGTGGGGGTAACACACAGTACTGAGTACCATTTTGAGTTGCTGCAATGGAATTTCAGCAAAATGGACTAGCCTGCCGCATCATTTTTTCACTTTGATTTCGGGGTGTCTTTGAATTCAGCCCTCTGTAGGTTGATAATTTTAATTTCCATCAAACGATGTGGCATCCTTTTGTTCCTTACACATTACCCAGTCCATATCAGTATAGATATCCAGCATGATTTTTTTTCCTGTTGAGAGCTGATGTGTTTTCAAAGTGTTCGTTTAATTTTTTTCGGCAGTGTAGTTACATCAATATGTTTAAAAAAAGGAAAGAAGTGAAATTCGCTAAGATTAGTGTGAATAACCAGCGTTAACAGAATACAATTAAACCCAATCAAACCTGTTGTCTGGAGATATTGTGTTGCAGCCTCAACTATTTTAAAGTCCCCTGATGCCGTTTACCCGTGTTTTGCGTTTTGTAACTGGGGGTTGCTTTAGATCTCACCATTGTACTCTCTACATAATGTGTAAGATGGTCTTCTCAGTGATGACGAAAAACACTTTTCTTATCAAAAACAACTAGCAAGTTGCCTTTTTACTTCCCTACAAAATCATTTTTATTATTTGCTTAATACCAGTTACCTTAAATATTACCTTCTTATTTGCTTCTTATGTTTTGTAATTTAATATCGATTCTGCCTTTAAACAGGGCACAGCTGGTAAGGAGACCCAGTGTCAGTCGATTACCCCTGTATAAATAAGTAAAAATCGGCCTTGTTGACTTGACGTTGTTTTAGGCTTACATTACAGTGCTGTCCTTAACATACAGTCTAAAAAAGGTGAGACAATCAGATTCAAACGCTGCATTTGCACTTTTTCACAAAAGGCCATACGATTGTGAAGCTTTATGTTTTGTTTATTAAAAATAAGAAACAGCTGCCACAACGCTTGCAAAACACAGAATAACATATACAGAAACTCGTAAAACTCGTAACCACTCGGAATGTTTTGTTGCGATCCGTAACGTTTGGTTTCCCCTGCTGTGAAAGGGAAAATCATATCTGATTGGCTACAGAGCTTCCCCATTTGAAAAAAAAATGTATGCGTGAGTCGAGCTGTGACAAGAAGCTCTCAAAAATCCACACACGAATAGATGTGATCCACAAAGGTTAGGCACTTCACAAAAGCAGATTCGGCAGGTTTCAAATAAATGTAACCGCTTTGAGATTTTTTAAATATTTGTTTTAACCTAAACATATTTGAGTGAACTACGTCGTTTATATATAAATCTCTTAAAACATTTGTGAATTGATATGCATTTATTTGAGCCACCTCAGTGGGTAGAACCGTTGCCTCACAGCAAGAAGGTCCTGGGTTCAATCCCCACCTGACCCAAGGGTCTTTCTTTGTGGAGTTTGTGTGTTCTCCCTGTGATATGCATTTATTTGTGCACAGCGTCATTTATATATAAATCACAGATAACTATTTGTGAATCCTTATACATTTATTTGTGAACCACGCCATTTGTATATTAATCAGGAAATACATTTCTGAATTGTTCTGCATTTATTTGTGATTATTGATAATGATCTAATTCCATAATAAACTGCATTGCCATAATCTACTCAAAGGATTTGAAAACCGTGTAAGGTCCAGTTAAAAGGCAAGGACATGATTCAAACTAACAATGGAAAGCGTCTACAGAGGGTAGAAGACAGCATCCGTTCTATTCTAAGAAGCAAGGTGAGTGATGTAGTGGGACAGGGGAAAGCAGCATTGGTTGATGTAGTGTTGGAGGAACTCGGGGCTGTCTAGATGGCAGGGTCCACCCTGTTAGCTCAGCGAGTGCTGCTTCTTCAGGCTATCTGAGCGCCTTACTCTCTCCTCTGGAGTCTTCCTGTTCCAGCTCCTGACACACACACACACACACACACACACACACACACACACACACACACAGTGGGCATGTTAGCTGTAAAAAACAACCACTTTTTGTAGCGGGCAAGACGAATAGATGAAGTGCAACCTCAAAAACTACAGGTCTTGGGAGCCTCACCTTTTTTTACCAGTGGCTTTGTAGGGGTTGGAGCCTACTCAAATGTCTCGGTCAGACAGGTGTAACAGTTATTTATTTGGATCAAAAAAGTGCAGTCCAAGCATGTTTAAAGCAACAGAAGTAAGGCCGTTATTACCAAATATAGTCCACTCCAAAAAAAACGGTGCTGTTTTTTCGTAATACATACAACGTTAGCTTGATTTTTAAGTTAATTTGACATGCAGAAAGCCCCCACAGACGCTCTTTTGCATGGTGGCGAATGCATTGTTTTTTTCCCCCTCGGCACAAATGGATGTGACGTTTTGTGGGCGTTCCCATAACTACCGACTGTTATCTATATTATCCTGCGTTAAGTTTCATTTCCCGAACAGATTAAAGTGAAAGGTTGTCTCTTTCAAGGCTGTAGACTATATAGTGCGACGGAGGAAGACGACAAATCACAGGGTTTAAGTAAGTAGCCTAATAATAATAATAAAAAAAACGTTTATTATTGAGAACATATTATCTGGCTCTGCATGAAATATGCACGGTATGTTAGGCCTAGTATTGCTAAAATGTAGTCCAATAAAATAAGTCGGAAACTTAACATGTGGAAGTCTGGGACACATTTCATAATCGTAAAATATAGTCTCCAGGCCTATAACAGCTCAGCAGCTTCATAACTGTAATCGTTATAAAAGTTTAATCTATTATTAGCGCTCTATGGTACAGCCTTGCCTCGGAAACATACCCATTTTTGGCCTTTTACACTCACACAATACATCCACAATTATAATGCAATACTTAAAACAAAATAGGCAAGGCGCTAAGTGAACCAATAGCAGTGTTTTAATTTGTCACATGACTGTATGGAGACCAATTGGAATCCCTTTTTGCCACCTTCGCCACAATTGATCAGCTCCATCATCTCCACAAAATTGGTCTGAAAACATATTTTTCTGTAATTTCAGTGTGGAAATTTTTTTTTATTCACAGTAATAGATGAGTACAGTTAAATATTTTGTTGTTTAATGTACTTTAGTTATTAATAAAGTAATGGAAAATTGTTGAAATGCAAATGCTGCCTTAGTAGTAACATTTTACCATTATGGAATATCAATAGTTTTTGTGTGTGTGTTCGTATTTAGGTTTAAATCTTGTTCAAAAGCATAAGAGTCATCATAAAATTAGATTTTTATCTCTACAAATGAACCTAGATACATTTGATTATGTTAATTGTAATAAAGTTCGGGATATTACACTGTATAGCCTTGTCTGTGTCAGGAAAGACACACACCAGGACACTGAAAACAAAAACAAATATGTAACACAAATTAGCAAACACTGAAATGTGACTCACTATCGTGTTTTGTAGAGGGTTATGATAGTTTGGTTTGATAGATTGTTGATGTAAAGTTTACTGAAATATGCCTGCAGTCTTCAACACATTCATTCCTATGGGCTGTTCCACAATGGTACAATGTTGCCTGAGGGTAACGTTCAGACAAAGAAACTTGTGAAAAATGTATATTTTATGTTTTTCAATTTAGAATGGCATGCATTTTAAACTGTTTAGGCGATAGAATATCTTGCATGTCTATTCTAGTACATTTTATTCAAATTTTAAGCAATAACTGTTTTTTCCTTTTTTTAACCTTTATGGCAGCTACCCTAAAGTGTACCCCAAATTGTAAATAAATGTCTTTAATGTACGTTGACTAGTCTATTTTATGACAAAGAACTTGTTAAACTATGCAGAGAGGGTTAGGCTAGAACATTGTTCGATACCGGATATACTGAGCAAAAGTTTGTTCACCCAATTTCCTTCCTTTTTAATGTTTTATGACTAAACTAGAAAATGACAGTGATAGTGTTCTGGGTCTGTGTTTCAATATTTTCCATACCCAGCAAGCCAATTTAACATTTCAGGCCAGCTTGGTTTCAAGTATTTAAGAATGTCCGACTCGTATGTGTTAAGGCACTGGGATAGACAATGATTACATGGCCTAATGCAGTTACCTTGTAGGCCTATGTCTTAATGTATTGCGATTTGCGCTGAATATTTTAATGACAGAATGATCCACAAACAGTATGGCTAGCTTAATTAAGTATGCTGTAGGACTACCAGGCCTATTTGCAATGGATATTGTGTGTGGCAGGGGAGAGGAGCTCTCGCTTAACAATTTAAAACTAGAAATGCATTTCCCTGCGCAAATGCGATGTGATGCATTGCAGTTATTCGACTGACCGCCTTAGCGCGCAGAACCTACCCCTGCAGCACAAGCGGACTGCGGTCCAAACCCT
>JAVQIZ010091100.1:0-10919 GCA_036023535.2 Galaxias brevipinnis
CCCCCCCCCCCCCCCCCCCCCCCCCCCCCCCCCCCCCCCCTGGACGCAGCGGCACAGGCTGCATTCAGACGCAGAGCCGAGAAAGCGCCCTGTGGACCCCCCCCCCCAAAAGGAAACCCACCCTCTGGAACAGTCCCTGAAGCTGAGGAGGCCTTCACTTTATCTGGTTGGCCCTCTAAGCAGTGGTGGAGGAGGACAGGGGAGGTAAGGTACAGACATGCAGTGTGATCCTGACACACCTCTGAAACACAGCACTAAACGTGGACAGAGAAAACCCAGCTCCACTGTGGGACCACCTACTTTGATGTCTTTGTAGAGCAGCAGCTTGTCTTTCAGCAGAACCACGTATCTGTCCTGGAATTTATTACCCGACAGCAGCTTGGAGGAGCAGTCTTTACACTTAAGATGGTCACCTTTCATATACGGAGGATTTTCTAGAAAAAGAACAAGTAATGCGCACGTGTTGAACAATATTTGATCCGCATCACACCTAGTGTATTGCATAGTGTATTAAGGATATGGATCAAATATAATTGTTCCTCTGCGTTTGGACTCCCATCCCATGGTGAACCATATGTCAATGCCAATTTGCTCTGACAGTGTAAATCATTAGGAAAGATTACTTATCACACCGACGCTCAATAACGGACCATTAATAAGACATATTCATTTATCGTATTATTGGTGTCTCCAAAGGTCAGAATATGTGAGACAAACACAAATGCATAGATAAACCCAATCAATGTGAAGACTATCATTACAGTGTGCCGGATGGGACTGTAGGGGAAACAGGCTGTTATAGCACAGATAGCTTTTAAGTAGTGGAAGGGATCGTTCCTCATACCGCAATCCCCATTTGAGCTCTTCCCATCCAGACAAGTCACTGGAGACATTTTGCTGCCAGGCACCATAAATACCTTTCAAATCTGCCGCCATCTTGGCTCCAACAAACTTCTTAATGACTAGGAAGGCAGAGCTGGGGTCGTGGAGAGCGCTCCACTCCAGAACTTGTTCCAGAACCTTCTCTTTGTAGTGCAATGGTCTCTCTGTGGAGAGGGTAAAACAATGCATGGACGTTTTGTCAAAATGAGTTCCCCCAATTTTTGTTCCTGGGGGAAGAACAATGTGGTAAGCCTTGACCGTTGTGGTTGAAATTAATTTTCCTAAAACGGATTTCTTCAAGTCATTGGATTATAATTGTCCAAAAATGCCATCAGGAAATTACATCCGAAAATCCATTACTGATAGGTTGTTGTTTTTCCCCCCGCGTTCATAATTGTGTAGTTCACATTTGCAATTATCCTCAGCAAATCTGAACATGATTAGAAAATACACTCATGTGCAAAATAGACCTATTATCTCACCCTAATTTGTCAACAGGGTAATACGGCACATGGTATCTGCAAAAGAAATCATTTGTACGCCCAGCCCTGACTCCCACTCCGCCTGTCTGCTGCATCCATCTTTATGCACCGTGTTAATAGTTTTTCGTATCCAAAGGAAACACAAATTTGCAGCGGCATAACTTATTCATAACAGGGGCTTATCTCTACTCTGGGATCTCTGCAGACTCGGGCCATGGAATTAGTAAGCCATTCTCTCCCAAATATTAGCTCCCCTTTCCGCCCATGGTTGCCGATAACCGTGTTTATCCGCGGCTATCCTCCAAAATGGCTAATTAGTGTACACTTTCCCTATTTCCTCTGTGGTAATAAGAAAAAAAAGTCATGCCACCGCCTACAAAACAGCTCCAATGTTTGCTTGATAGCAAATATGTTGTGTCTGCAGGGGAAAAGTAGGCGAAACCGTAAGCACAAGCCGTCCTCTAAAACTTTTGACGGACGCAGACGAATCAACAAAGCGGGCGTGCTACAATAATCACTTAGCAAACTCTCGGTGAAGCAGTAAGGAGAGCACTAAGGATAGCACAGGCACACCACCCACCTCAGCGACTTCTGCAACACAAATCCACACTGCGTTAATGTACCGCCACCACAGCGAGATCAAAAAGAACGCTGTCCCCACCAGCGAGGGCCAGCTATGCAAATCAACACAAAAAAGCCAGGCCATTTTTTTTTATCGCTCTGTCATGTGAATATAGCTGATGGTAATTCATGGCATATGATGATCCTGATTAATTAATAGGCACATCATCAAACGACCGAGCCAGGGCTAATTCAGCAGCACTATCTTCTAATCACAAGCCCCGGGATGTGGCTAGTATGTTCCATAAAATGCGCGTTGCATGAGAATGACCCTTTCAAACACTGCCCTGGGAAACATCAGTCACTAATTGGAGGTACGGACGCCCGTCCGTGACAGAAGTCTTGTGAGAGGGTCCAGACCTAGATTGGACTTTTGCAGATGAAAGGGCAAGCTTCTCGTCGTCGGACTGACTAAAACGACTTGTCATGAAGGCGTCAACTCTTTTTTTATTTGAGCCGAACTATCCCTGTGGGGTGGAAAATCCAAGACGGTGCATACCGAGTTCGCCGTTCTCGATGACTTCAAACGTGGTCCAAAGTTCGTCGGCGTTGGCGGCCATGTTCCTCATGCCCAGAGCTTTCTCCGCCATTTCGCTGGACGTCATGTTCGGAGATAACTGCAGCAAAAACAAACAACAGCATTGCAACACCGTTCTACCATCTCCTGCACTCATCGTTGAAAACCTAGGCCTTATTAATGCTGTGAAATCCTTTAAAAGGCACTAGGCCTTACAGTAGCCCCAATCAGCAGAGTCTGAGTGAGGTGGATATAAAGCACAGGCTCTCACTGACTCTTTAGGGAGAATGGAGTGTTAATGTCAGAGCGAGGAGCTGAGAATCCACCCCCCCCCCCTCCCAGAGTCAAAGCCCCCGTCCTCCTTCACCTCTACCCCCGCTGGGGCGCACCTGCAGAATAAGTCCATTACCTGCGGCTTACCAGCGCTCCTGATAAAACGCAATTACTCACACAATTAAATCAGACGTTTCTTTTGATTAGCTGGCTCCTGATTTATTACGGTAACGGTAATCCCATCAGGTTTAACCACCAAAGTCTCGGCCCTATTCTATCAACCGCTCCCCCTCTCATTCCATGCCTTCGCTTGCTCTCTCTCTCTCTCTCTCTTCTGACTCCTTCTCCTCACACTCCCTCTTTCCCTCCCTACATCTTTTTTTTTCTTTTTTGCCTCAGTTAAATCTCTTAAAACCCAATCACCCAAAGAAAAGACAAAACACAAACATAAAGAAAAGATTCAGTGAATGTCTATATCTCTACCTTGATTAAACAGCAGTTTTCTGGTTCCCGTCCATGCAGATACACCTCAAAGATCAAGTCCCCAGCAGGAGAGAACTGCAGTGTATGGATGGAGACAAATCAACCAATAAAAGAGACACACAGTATGTCTCAGTGAAAACAAACATATTGCTCAATTGGCATTTGTTCTAACATGTTTTCTGAAATTGACCTAAATGGACTTGTAGAAAAGAAAGGGCATGTCCCGAGCCACGGGCAAGACATCAGCTCATGGAAATAAAAACCAAATCTCTGCTGAAACAAAACAGGTGTTTTGGCCAGAAGGTGGAAGCCCGTTCAACTTTGAAATGCAGTTCAAGCCCAGCACGCTGAAAGGTTTGGAATGTGCTAATTTTAGAGTATGAATTGTTCTAGTTAGGTATTGTTGCTACTGACCTTTGCCAACATCATTCTGGCCCCATTCATATCCACTTCCCATAAGATACTAATGAATGAACACAATTTGGTTCAGTTCAATGTGGTGACAGAACAATTTGTTAACTACTCAGCCTTGGAGTTCAAAACAAGACTTTACATCTGACACATTTTTCACATTTTTTTCAACCTTGAAATAAGCTACTTAAACATTGTAAATGTGAAAAAAACAATCCATGATCTATGTCAATATATTTCACAAAGAAATAGCCTGGCACTTTGGAGAGTTGCAAAGTTTTCAAACTCAAGGGAAAAATGCTTAATCTAATCTGACAGTTTGAAAACCAACGTCATCTCAGTAGTTTTATTTGAAATTAACACTTTTCAAAGTAGTGCTACAGTCTGAGGTCGACCAGTGTCAGACATTCGAAGTTTAGACAGCCAGAATGCCATGACAACAGGGTATTTAACAGTTATAGATCCGATCCTCTGAAACCATGACCCTCCCCTCCAGCAGACAAAGCAATCAGGCTGCTATTCATTCTCCCTGCCATGTAAAGAGATTGGAGAAGGTTAACCACAAAGGACGCATCCATGTGAGACAGAAACCTCCTCAGAAATACTGTACAAACACATACTCGCCATCCTTTTTCTCCCATGACAGGAGCGACCAGCATCCTGATTCACAGTCCCCACTTAAATCCCACGGTAAGTAGGAAGGCCACTTCAGGTCACCTTGACAGATACTCTCAGGAGCGAAGAAAAGAAGGAGAAAAAAGAAGAAGCAGCAGCGGACAGGAGAGGCACTTCTACATTCAGCCCTTCAGCAAGCCCCCCGTTTTGTCTGCAGGGTGTGTGGAGAACCTGAGGACCACAGCATGTAGCATCATGGGGGGGTACTTCAGAACAGAAACGAGAGTCCGTCACAGGCATGTAGCGCCGGGCCTGTGGTTTGCGAGGGCCAGTGGTGCTGTGGGCCGCAGTGTTTCACCATCTTCTGCCGAGAGCTCCCAGCAGGGACGTGGAAATATTACTTTGTGTCCTCACCACACGTTCCAAAACCTCATCCAGGGCCCCAAAGGTGCGAGGATGTTCCACGTGTGTGTCCCTTTCAGGCTTGCCCCAAAGGCTGGGATTACTTTCCCTTTTGAAGGCCCACCCTGACCTAGCTTACCTTACGAAATACAGATTCAACTGTTTTATTTGGCCCACTTTAGCCTGAATACATTAACAAATATTATTTTGACCTGAATTGTTCCTCCGACAGGACCAATACAGTTATTTTAAAAACCCAAATTCTTGCCTACCCTCGCACATTCTCTCTCTCTCTCTCTCTCACACACACACACACACACACACACACACACATTGTTAAAAACCTACTGTGGTGTCCCGCTTGTCATTCCATCGTGTGATGAAACTGTTCTCTTTCTCCATCTGCTGTACTTGGTCCTCGTTGACCTACACACACACACACACACACACACACACACGTTATAAAAAAATTTGCAACCACTTAGGGCATAGCAAAGCAACTGCAAAACAGAGTTTAGAAATAGGCCAAACAAGTCCAAAAAAATGTTTTGTCTCTCCAAAAAGGCAGAAGTGGGTCGTTCTGTCCGAGGCTTCCTCAAGTCTTCCAAACTCCATTCCAAGCGGCGACTCTAAGTTGATTGTTCAACGTGACTGAGCAGCGACTGAATAAATGTTCCCGTTCTACTTTCTTTCCAAAGCTCTGGGGTGGGAAAATTAAATTTTTTTCCTATTCCAAGTTTTTTTTTTCGATCATTTTCAGAGAACAATTTGCTTTGTCAGAATTATATGCATGGCTAAATAGATTGGAGGAGGGAGGAAGGGGGGGGTAAGCGCTAAATATTCACACCCACTGTGTGTTTTGGCCTGATAAAGCCCTAGTCTACGACATTCAGCACAAAACTGCCGCTTTAATTAGCCAAACGTCTCACTCGTTTTATGTCACACTGTGTGCATTCAATGCAATTGGCCGCTCATCAGTGGGGCTTAATGGCCATTTGTCATGGCAATGATTGCATCACTAACTGATTTGGAGAGAACGCTTCTGCTTTAAGTTGAGAACGAGAGAAACGGAGGCGTTCCGGAATGGAATAAAGGCCACATATCCCATTAGCGAGTCTTACTCCGAGCCCAGAACAGACGTCTGTGCCACTCCCAAAAATCTCCCCCATTTCCATGCTCTCAGTAGAAAAGTAGAGACTATTGTGTAGGTGTGCGACAGTAATACCCTTCCCCAGAGGTTATAGTTCCGTTTCCACTTAATTACTTGTCGCTATCGTCTGACATGTGGCCTTTTGTCTCAGCATTATGGGATCGCACTATTTTTGAGGGGCTAACAGCAAAATAGTTTTCAAATAAAATTGGCTTTCTCTCTAAATAAAGGCAGGTACTCTAGGAAGGGCAATGCGACGGGGAGCGTGACTCACGTCGAACAGTGAGACGTAGTTGTTGATGAGGTCCTCCACCACGGTGATCTCCTGCGGGGTCTGGCCGTCGGTCTGGAAGAGGCAGGAGGAGAACACCGAGGCCAGCTGGCGGCTCTGCGTGTGATGGATGTCCGAACATCGCTGGACCCTGGCCAGAAACAACAGGGTGGGTGGACGGGGACTGGCCATCCACAGACATGACCACACACACACACACACCACATCCCACACACACTCACAGCCCATACACACACACCTCATATACACACACACACACACACACACACACACACACACACCATATACACACACATGAGACGACGTGTCTCTCGGAGGTCTCATCCAATCAGGCCCTGGTCCAAATCCATCCAATTATGTCCTCTGAAAACAACAGGCTCCAGTACCATGGCAACAATGACATCCATCATAAACACACTGGTGCTACTGGGGACGACGACGACGACACGTTCAACAGAAGAGGAGTCTCAACTCTTTAGACAACAGTGGATTGAACTTATTCTGATGGAGAACTTTGGAGATATATTTACCTTGTTTTTGGACTGTTGCTTTGTGGGACTGCATTACCCAGAAGCCTTTAGTGAGCGACAGCAGCAGTTTGACTCACCTGTAGAGATGCTGTAGCAGGGCCGCCAGGGTGGACCTGTTGATCTTCGGTAGGCTCTGGATAAACGTGAAGTACTTCTCTACTCTCAGCTGCTCATCCTCCTCATCTAGAACGTTCCGCCCCGCCAAAAACATTGAATGAACAAAGCAACTCATTGATGAAACCTCATTACGTTTGTCAAAACCTTTGCAAAAAGTTACAAAATGTCTTTGTTGAATTAACGCTAGGCAATACGACACTCCACAGACCCAGGGCGGACATCCAGTAAGGGTAGAGCTCCTTGGCCAGGAGGGCCTCCTCGCTCTGGGCTAGGAAGCTCCTCAGCACGTGACACACGTCCTCCAGTCGCTGTGTGCCCTCCCTCAGCTTGACGGCACGCGCATCTCTCTGGAAGTCTTTGAGCAGCTGGGCCACGCGGGCCGGGTCGCCCTGCTTCTGGTACAGGCCCTCCTGGATCAGGCCTGGACGGGGGGGGAGAGAGAGAGAGAGAGAGAGAGAGAGAGAGGAGACAAAAAGAATGAGAGAGAGTAAGAGAAAGGGGGGGTAGTTAGGTAGGAATAGAGAGGGAAGGTGGTAGGAGAAGAGACAGAGGGAGAAACAATGACGCCAAGCCAAGATGTCCAGAACGACAGACATACCAAGAGAGCTATTGATCTGACGAAATATAAAATGTAAAGCTCTTTCCCTCAGTGGCCATCCACCGACCGCGGCCGGTTATGTCCTCGCTACTCCGTCAACTTCTAGGGAGAGCGCCCCAAAAGTTCACGAGGCACGTTTACTAAGCCGCTCACCGTACTGTGTGACAAAGGCCATGCAGCTCTCCACGATGATGGGGACGCCATTTTTACTGAGCTGCTGGTTGCCGAGCGCCCTGCCGTCCGTGCCGGCGGCCAGCTGGATGGCCGAGTGCCACAAGGTAAAGTCCCCTCTGGTATAGCCGTGGACGTACACGGTCCTGCAGAGGAGCGGGGAGAAAGTACTGAATAGACGGTTGGCAATTCATTCAAATCGTTGTCATAACATAAACATGTCTCTTTGTTGTTGTTGCTGAGCTTTAAGGACAGAAAGTGTGCAGGGCATGCAGGGTCCTCGGTGTAATGAACGAGGGGGGGTCCCTGCCTACTGACAGACCTACCTCCCACCCTCCACCATGAGCAGGACCTGGATCTTCTCCTCTCCCTCCGGGTGTGTGGAGACAGCTGAGGAAAAGAAAGTGTAGGACACGGGGTTTCAAACAAGGGAACAGAGCAACGTAAGGCCTGGCAGCTGGTGTGTTCATACAGCTCATGGCTCAGACCGCACCGTTGTTCTTTGAACAGATAAAGAACAGGAAGATTGAGAGAGTGAGAGAATTATGGGTGTTATACGACGCTGAAACCGACAGCTTTTCCGTGGCGGGTTAGACCCTGTGGTGGGTTTGAGGGGGAGAGGGTTTTAGAGGGGTAGTAAGACATGTATATTCAATTTAATATTCACAATAATAGGACACAACCAACATTTAACAGCATTGAGAGGACATTCCATGAAAGTCCTATTAGTACTGCAGTAAAACATAGTAACCCTTGGCTGATCTTTTAAAAAAAAAAAACTACCAATAACATCAGAGATCAGGAGGCAAAGCAAGCAGCTGAAATGAATGAATCCCCACGGTCTCTAGGGGCAAATTATTTTTCTGTTGCCCTGTTTTGCCAGACTTCCAAAGCAGAATTGAACTTTGATGTGAACAAGTGGTGGTAAAAAAAAAAGAACCTTCACAGACTTGGGATGGGTTTTATATCAAAGTGCCATATCAGGTAAATGTTAAAAACTTGTGATTGTTTGAACAAATCAAAATCTACGCTTTTATCCATCTCTCGGCTTGCTAAGGAAATTGTTATTATTTTTATATCTCTCATATGAGCAACAAGACGCCTTGGCTTTTCAAGCCCGTCATTACCTTAGACGTTCCTGTAAAGCACCTTTCAATGCATTACTTATCGGTCGCTTCTGAAAGAAAGGCTTTTCAATGTAGCCGCGCAGGTAAATAACCACAGCAAAGTACACTTCCCAGTTAAGCGAGCTGTGCGAGGTAGAAAACAGCCGGTTTGCTGGGCTGGGACTGTGTACTCTCCTCTTTTCATTACCACAGGCTCTTGAAGAGGGAGGCTAACCAGAGGAGCAGCACAGTGTGGGTTTTCTCGCTAATGGCTTCAGATGAAAATGAATACATCTTTAATGAAGCGGCAGAAAAGCGTGTCCTTCCCCAAGTTGTTTGGGCTGCCTTGCTGGTGGGCAACGTTGTAATCCTCCGAATGGTCTTTATGGCCTATTTACACAGCAGACTAAGCTGGCCAGCAGGCACTGGAACAACACTGAGTCAGTGCTGTACTGTAATGAGGTCAACTAGTAATGGTTTTCAACACTACATTCATGGCCTAAACCGCCACTTAGGCTATGGTGGAACGGACTGCTGACTCCCAAAACCTTAAAGGGGTATAGGGGGACTATAGGCTTGGTTTTTATCCACAGTTTAAGGATGTATAGAGTTTCTTTTGACCATTTTCATGCCCGTCGCCCTGTTCCCATTGATTGAGACGTTTCTAAACTCCGTAGGCTGCCAACTCTGTCTGATGTTTGCCACCTGACGGCAGAGGAGCGACAACGACTCCACTGTAGTCTCCTTACCGCCAACGCAGGGAAAATACCGATAGCTACTGGGTCGATAGGAGGGGTTCATTTAATATTTTATCAAAAGCCGGAGAGGTATGATCATTGGTTTAAAAGTTGAACAGAAATGTCCGGACTAGAAGCAGTGAAGAAGTGCTTAGGCTTACTGAGCTCCTGGAGTTGTTTGAGTTGCAGAAAGTCCTCCTCTGTCTCGCCGCTCTCTGCCGAGCTGAAGTAGAGCGCTGAGCCCACCAGAGTGAACCAACCCACCCGCCAGTGGTAGAGGTCATGACCCTCTTTGTAGTAGAGTCGTCCAATCAGCTCGCTGTCTCTGCGCAGCATGCCCTCCACTTTGGAAGGGACGAAACACTGAGACCCACACCCACACACACCCACACACACCCACACCCACACACACGCACACACACGCACACACACGCACACACACGCACACACACACACACACACACACACACACACACACACACACACACGCACACACAGAGAGAAAAGAGGAGGGGACGGGGGCAGGCAAAACAAGCGTGATGATCAAACAAACTTTTGTGTTTTTGCACTTCAAAGACAAAGGCACCAAAACAACAGATGTGGCCATCTTGTCCGAAAGCAACAAAGAATCTCAAAGGAATAAACTTTCCGCCGCCTTAAGCTGTTCCTGGTTGAATAGTGCCCTCCCGCACAGACAGGTGGACGGATACACCTCCTACAGATTCCACTCTCTATCATTGAGCTGTCTGGGATTTATGGCGAGGTGGCAGGAAATAGGAGGGGGAATTGGGGACACATTTCTGTGTAGCACAGCATGCCATTACGAGATCCTATCACCGTGTGGGGGGAACGGAGGGTTGGACTACTATGTCATCTTCAATGTGGGAGGAAGTTGTGTGGGTGCCTGACTTAGAAAAGAGAGGGACAGAGAGAGAGAAAGTGAAAGTACGAAGAGAAGTATCGAGAGAGATTGAAGAAGGTGAGAGAAAGAGAGAGTGAGCCAGTGTGTGTGTGTGTGTCCACAAACCGTCAAACCTTTTATTTTTTAAAGTGTGTGCGTGTGTGTGTGTGTGTGTGTCACCTTAGCCATAGCCTGGACCCAGTCGTGCTGTGTTTCGTGGGTCTCGGCCCCAAACAGCAGGACCCTCTCAGTCTGCAGGTGGAGCTCCACTGTGAACACGGCCCTGAGAGAGAGAGACACCAGCGCTCCTAGTTAGAGACCGGTCACACATCCGGGATCCGGCCGGTAACATGAATCACTGCTGTCACCGGACGCCTAACACACCAGCAATCATACGGACAATCTTCCCACACACAAACAAACGGCCTGGCTGGCACCAGCGGCTCACACACACACACACACACACACACACTCACACACACACACTGCCATTGTGAACGAAAATAATAGGGGGAAACGACACAGGTCAACACACACACACACACACACACACACACACACACACACACACACACACACACACACACACACACACACACACACACACACACACACACACACACACACACAC
>JAVQIZ010091149.1:0-10301 GCA_036023535.2 Galaxias brevipinnis
ACCCAAATATAGCCAACTAATCCCCGCTAACAAGATACGGAGCAGATCACGCCATTTCAGCAACCTCGGGTCCACAAAGTCCCTCCCACATGGTCTGAATGTGCACCTCTTGGCGTGTGTGCGTGTGCAGGAGCACTGTACAGGTAGACTGGAAGGAAGAGAGGATTCCTTTTTCCACTGCCTTTAACGTTCTGTCCATCCTCCATGTTGTGATGTCTTGGTGGTCTACCTGCAGGTTAGGGTTTGTCTGAAACAAACCTATGAGAGCAGATTATCTGGCTGACACCATTTTTTACTTGGACAGATAACCCCCTCAACCCGACCAAACACACACACACACACACACACACACACACACACACACACACACACATATACACACAACCCCAAACAGGCAGTGTGACCGGCATTGAGATTCTTTGTGAGCAGCAGTAGATAGGTAGCTTGGTGTTGTGTGGACTTGCTCTGCCGTGGAGAGCGGTTGGTTGAAGGGGCTTTTTGTGATTAATGGGGACGCTTGGATGTAGGCTCCTCCGGGTGGGTTGTTTCTGATTCACTCTGATGGGAAACCCCTCTCCACTGACAGGCGACCACAAAGTGCTTTAGATTGATGCTTTGCACTCAGTGAAGAAAGGCCCGGTTAACAAGCCTACTATTGGGAACACAACTGGACACAATAGATTATTTGTTACTGTTGATTTAAGGTTATAGCCGCCATTCTGCGGTGCAATTCAACATGCTTTTGATAAAGTTCGACAATTGTTTAGGGCCTTTTGATTTTTTTTTTTTACTGAGTGACAGCTGTTAGATGTTTGACTTTGCCTACCTTTTGGCAGCTCAAGTTGACACCACAGGGACAACAAGCCATATCACAGATATAAGTTCACTTGCTGATTCCTCCTCCGCAGTTTGCTTAGAGGCTGTGTTGTTTCTGATCTACCGCATGTTATCTCTAAAATCCTCTGAAGCACCTGATTGAGCATGCAACTCCAGCGATTCATGATTTTTCGGCTATGCCCTCATGCTGGGTCACTGCATATGTTGGATCCCTGTCTTCAAGTGGCTTGTGTGTATGTCTTTGAAGGTGTCCATGCACAATCCCCAGGAGGGATCGGATGCACGTGTCTGGTTCTCTGCAGACGCCATACGGCTCACTGTTGGCTGGTGTTCTGGCACCCCGTCTGCTTGGCATGGGTGATTGTCCTGGGGCTGGCACTGGCGTTTGGGGTAGCCCAGCCCCAGGAGAGGTGGCAGATGGAGGGAGCGTTGGGTCCCCAGCGACTGGCAGAGGCCCGGTGATCCAGCCCCTCCGACCAGAATGGGACATGGAATCGTCGATACCCTAGCAGCTCGCGTGGAGTGGCTGGTTTAAACTAGCCAGGACAGGGAGGGACAAAAAGTGTGAGTGTGTGTGTTTGAAAGAGAGTGATGGAGCGAAAGGAAGAGCAAGAGATATACAAATACCTTCTGGAAAGGATAATGTAGCACATCATTTTGTAAAAAGTAAAGACGCAGAATCATTCCTCTGCATCAGTTCCCATGACCTTTCCTTTTCTCGTTCTTTCGTCTTCCCTAACCTCCCTCCGTGTCCCTCTCCCCACAGCTAACCTCTGAACCCCAGGCTTCACCGTCTGACCTGCTGCTGTCTGTCAGCGTGGCGTCCGTGGTGCTGCTTCTGGCTCTGGTCCTTACCTCTGTCGGCCTGGTGATGGCGCTCAACCGCCGGGCGCACCATGGGACCTACAGCCCCAGCCGGCAGGAGAAAGAGGGATCCCGTGTGGAAATGTGGAACATTGCCCAGCCTCCGCCCACAGAAAGACTCATATGATAGATCACAGAGACCATTCAACCAGAAATGGCTTGAGGACCCTGTAAGAGGATTATAGTTCACTACTAGTCAAATGATGAGATCTGCCACCCCAGCATAGCCTGTTTCAGTAAAAGTGACTGGAATTATGTTTTGTATTGCTCCTTAGGAGAGTATTGCAGAAATGAAGTCTAGGTACTGTTGTTCTTTGATTATAGCAATTAAATAAGAAAGAAAACATTTATTTGAGTTAGAATCATGCTGTGGAACAGCCTGTGAACACATTCCTTTTGTGTATATTATGCACATTGTCTTTATGCTTTCTTATTGTGCATAGTTTTTTTATATATATAATCAAAAATATAAGAGGTTATGTGGACTGTAATTTTGTGTTAATTTATTAGACGTTGTTCCTCTAAGGCCATCTGAAAAGCTATACTGTATGTTTACCTCCATTATACAAAGTTTAACATTTTAAGTTGTTAACTGTCCCTTGGTGTACTATACATTTTTTTGAATAATTTGTGGTTCAGTTAAGATAGTCTAAAATTTGACATAATGGTAAAAATTCAATATAAATCAAATGAAATAAAACTCAACATTGGCATAAACATGAATTTCATTTATTTTCGGTTCACAGTGCATACAGTTGTACCATGGTGTTATAATGCAATAGCACATTAGATTGACCTATGTTATTTTTTAAGACAGTTTCTCTGCATTAACAACATGCAAATAAGTGTGCACACATTATAGTCATTATCATCAAGACGCCAGTAAATTGTGTTCCACAAAATTAAATCATCACAATACTGGACCGAGAGCCCAGTTACAAACTGGTGAATCAACACAAATGGTACCAGTGTCCCCAGTACTTTCACCACACTGAAAACACAGCATTGAGAAATAAAGGTTTGTAAATGTGAGATGTTGGTGGGTCCAATCTCTTGTGTATCTACCTTTGAATACTTGTTTTTTTTTTATGTACAAACTGGGATTGTACATTGGTGATCTGCCATCAAAAGGTTAAACTGAACATAACGAGAAGAGTGAGCATAAACTTTATCTCCAATCCCGTAATCTTTACAATCTAAGGATCATATTACAATCAGCAGTTACATTTAACATTACTAATTTGACTTGATAATGTGCTTTAAATGAAGGCGTAGTTCCTGCCTTCTTCGCCTGTATCGGTCAGTAAGCAGTCAGAAAGTAAACAGACATCCAATATAAAAATACACCAGCTTTGCAGCAGAGAACCTAAAACACATTACACCAGTATAATATTAATCCATCTCTTTCTCCTCATTGGCTACCTGTAGCAAAAACGATTTAAAGACACTGTTCAAATAATACATCACAAACCTCTATGGTTAGATACATTAATTCATAAGAAATACACTTGCCTTTTGCTTGTAATGCACTTGAGTTTTTTGTTAACACCAATTTTGCAAGGAAGATAAAACAACAGTAGCCGATACTTTTACTTTGATCTGATGAAATGTACATATTGTGAGATTAAAGATCAGCAGAACAAACCACAATCAATGTTAAATAAAACAAATGATGATATGATACCTGCACACATAGCAACAAAGGTAAGCATTTCCATGTGCAAGCATTCCTAGCAATCAGTTTGATTAGCTTTCAGGTAAATGCTAGGAAATGCAAATTAAATTAATGGCTAGAATAAAGCTTGAGTTCAATTCACTTGGAAAAAAATAAAGTCTATATGTTGGGTCATTTGTACCTTTTACATCACACATCATATACTTTATCAATGTAAAATACTTTTAAGCCAGCAAAAATATCTAATATAAGTAATATTTGAAAATAATCTTTTAATATATTTTAAATCCTTTCAGAAAATAATTTCATTCTTTGTGGCAGGCTACTTAGTGCGATCCAAATTGGTGTTTATGGAAATTCCACATAGAGAAAATAATACGTGTATAAACATATGTTAAGTAAATGCAAAAAGTAATCACATTATGTTTCAAATTGGGTAGCAAAACACCTGTCATCTACTCTAATCAAACAAAACACTTAATATGATCTTTATAGTGACATCATATTTTTCTAGAAAACATAAATCTGGTCTATAATCAGTATTATTTAAAAAACTAGCAGAGAACTATTCAAGTACCCAGTTCCTTTTCCACATAGAATGCCTTTCATTGCATATTAATGATTCCCCAGAAATGTTTGGACGCGACTTGACATGAAGAGGTTGGCCTCACATGTCTAATACTTGCCCATGTTCAGATTAGTCCAGGTCAAACACAAATAGTAAGGCACACCTTTCAGTCAAAGCATTTCATGTGCATACAAACAGACTTCACCACCACTGTAGGCCTATGGCGTATAAGTTCCAAACACGGGCTGACTCTTTGTAAGGTACTGGCCAAAATAACAATAAAAACATGACTTTGCATAGTCACCCGAATAGTTGAAACACTTGCCTAGCCTAAATTAAGCCAGAACACAAGACATAAAACAGGGCTGGAGATAAATTATATATAAACGCTTTTTCTTTCCCAAATGAAATACTTATGGGTCCTTTGGAAACAGCGGAAAGCTCTACGTGCACAGAACGGCGCTCAGAAGGGGGTGAGTGCTCCCGTTAACCTGTCACGTCGAACGGTAAGTGGCATGAATCACGCGCGCAGGGAGGCTAAACTCATCATAAACAGAATCACAACGAGCGCAGGCAGAGCCCCCGACCTGTAGGTTGAAAGCGCCACATAACATCATAACAACCGCCATCTGTGGAAGGTACACTTTTGTCTCTTACAAGTGCACTTTCCACATACATCCACATGGGCTACTCTCTGAGAACCATATTGCTTAATTACAGTACAATCGTCAAGGACAGCATTCGCGTCCAGTGTGACTCTACGTCCTCGACGTCAGACATAGAACACAACTGGTGAGATGCAGAGCGTATGAACGAATGAGGGAAAGGGTTAATGCTCACTCATTCATTTCAAAAGTATCTTGCTTTATTGTCCTCCTTTCTCCCTGACAAAAAGGTCCGTCCTGAGAAACAAATCAAAAAAGTACATTTCAAAAATATAAATATCTTACTATCTGGAATGCAACTGAAAAGTAACGCTTCCCTCAACACAGAACAGCACCATCACTATGGAGAACATTATCACACAACCTAGGAAATGCAATAACATGTTAACTGATGGGAACGGCTAAAGTGATTCTGGACTTCCTGTTCTTGTATCTGAAGATTAGGACAGAGCGGTGCTGAAAATAAATCACACCTTAATTTTAATAAGGCATTGTGATACAAAACTATACAGTGTATTAGGCCAAGCACAGCTGACTTTGAACAACACTTGTTCCTGGGTCTTGTTCTGGCTCTAAACAGTGTTATAAATACCTTGCCACTGGCAGAACAAGTAGCCTTTTTTTCTTTGAGTGCAGTTTCAGGTTAGGGTTGCTGTTAAACCGGAGTACGGAAGGGAGTGAACCCTTTTTAAGCCTTACAGTACAGAACGCTTCAGTTTTGTGTTCTCTATCAGTCAGTACTCCCTCCAGGCAGGGAGGAGCTGGGGTTATGCTGTTCCCTGATTTTTATAATGGCCATTATAATTCTACAGGGTCAAGATGACAGATTAAATCCTATCGTACCAGTGAATACATTAACACAACCAACCTTTTTTCCACTTCAAATGAATAAAGTGAAATACTCTAAACTGTAATTGAGGCAACTCATCATCACAATCATAATCATCAAAAGATATATATTTTATGATTTCCAAGACTTCCTGTATTTGTGAAGAGCAGGGTGAAGAAGCCTCTAAAAACAATTTTGCTCTACCTCTGATTGTTAGTGGACGTGTTACAAAGAGGGAAACACTGATCTTAGACCTGTTCCTAGAGGCAGCCTCCTCCTGCTGCCGCCTGTGGCCCCTCCCTCAGGACTGATCTGGGGCTTCTCTATGAGTGTTGTATGCGGTGCTCTGGGCCTGAGATAGCTGCATGCTACTGTGGAAGTCCAAGTTGAGACGACACACAGAGTCTATCTCCTCCAGCAGGCCTTTCTCCTGGGCCTTGGCCTCGGACGCTGTGTCTGTCCCCTGATCCACGCCCAGACCCAGATCCACCTCCTCAGCATCCTTCCTCTCCCATGGAACCTGCGTCGTGGCCTGCCTGACACTGGCCAGGTCCCCCTGGTTGTTGCGGCTGGCCTTTCGGGCCGTCTCTTTGGACAGAACTTTCCTCCGCAGGACGCTGGAGGAGGTGGTGTGGGGTGGCGGTGGGGCGCCACTGGGCTGGGGGTCCGAGGAGGCTCGAGAGCGGGCCGCGGTCAGGGTGAAGCTGGGCAGGGAGGCGGCGGTTTGGGGAGGCGTGGCGGTGTGTGTGGAGGGGTCCACAGGGGTCGGTGGGAGGATGTGCTCGGCTCTGCACGGAAGAGATGGAGAGGAAGGGAGGAGGCGACCTCCTTCCTCTCGGCCCGGCGGTGTGGAGGGAGGCAACGGCTTTGAGTGAGGGGGACTGCACTGGGGCCGAGGCCGCCGGCTGAAGCCGCTGTCCAGGGCTGGGACCGGCGTTGGAGACCCTGGGGGACCAGCTGAGTGGTTGGAGGCCCCCTTCAGGCTGCTCTTGCTGGGCTGCCTGCGCGGGGAGGGAGGCAGGTGTTTTCCGTGGACGGCACTGTCGTCCTGGCCCCGATTCCAGCCCTGCTCTCCCCCTCCGCCGCCGACGTGTGTCGCGCTGCCCGTGGCACACGGCTGGGAATGGTTGCTCTCGGTGGGAGGTTTGGCCTTGTTCTGAAATAAAGTCATACACACAGAGAAAAACCTTCACATAGGTCCCTCCTCACCAGTATATGAATACATCATGTGTTCTACGGTCTGCTCCCCTTACTGGGGCTTTGAAGTCCCTCAGGTCGTCCATGGAGCGGAGGAAGTCCAGACTCTTGGCAGCGCTGAGTTTGCCCTGCTCCGTGGTGGTGGTGCTCAGCGAGTCCAGGATCTCCTCCAATAGGTTCATCTGGCCCGTCTGGGAGGAGTTAGCGTCCAGGTCCAGCGAATAGGAGTCGTCGCTGTCCTCGGTGTATGAGGGCACGTCTCCACTGTCCTCTGAGGAAATCCTGTCATGAGGAGGTGGCCCACATAAGTCATGTTAGAGCAGACTGGGGCGGCGAGCTTTTACACTTGGTTTTAGAATTAAGTCGTTTAAAGCTTACGTGATACCTGTAGGCTAATAAAAAAACTGGTTTGAAATTACAGACATTTTACATTCTAATGATTAAATCATGAAGGGTATGCAAATACTGGTCAAGTCCATGCTTGATATAAAATTGTGTCCTTCGACGCTTTAACTAACTTTGACCACTGGAGGGCATCTGTGCCACAAGGAAAAGCTAAATAGGTGGAATGTTCTCTGTTACATCCAGTAAACTTTAATTCATCTTTTTTATATAATACAACTTTATCTGTGCGTATTTCAAAAAATAAAATACAAATTTAAATAATTCATGTAAATAATCAGAACAATACATAATAACCAGCCAAATAAAAGTGTAATGCAGTATTTCCATTCATTGGTGAAGCTCATACTTGCTGGCTGTGTCCAGTTCATCGTCATCAATGACATAGTCAGGGCAGCCAAAACTCATAGGGGAATTTTTGAGATTTTGCTGCAGGTATTAAAGAAAGAAGACAAAGGATTAGCTTCGATAAGAGACGTACACACAGTGGCAGGGGCGTAGGTTTGGTTTAGACATTGGTGGGGACATAATTCTGTTACCACTGTTGGCGGTGTGGGGACTGAAAGGTAGCTAGCGTAAGATTGTCTTGTAAGTTCAAACATTTGAATTGTCCCCGGCCCGGGACTCGAACCAACACCCTTCTAGTCTGCTTCTCTATCTCCTAGGCTATTTACAGAGCTGGCATCCTGCCAAGATGCCCACTTAATATATATGGAAGCCCACCCAATTACGGCAGGCCGGAACCAGCCCTGGTCCCTAACGTTAGCAGGCTGGCTAGTTCTAGTTTATTGACGGCCAACATACAAACTAGTTTCAACAGTAGGCTACTAGTAATGTAACATACTGCCTTGTACTTTCATAATGTGATTATAAGATTTAGTGATGTAAACAATGTGTCGTGCTGACTACCGAGCTTCCTGTCCAGGTTGTCCTCGTCGTCTGCTTCTTATTGTCGTGGGTGTGCGACATCAGACTGTCGCACGATTTAGATGAGCGACTCCTCTGCTAAGCCAAACAAATGAACGATTTCTTTAAGTGGAGGATGGAGGGGGAATCGTCAGTGACGTTTACTGACAACCCTTTTGTGGGGACACTAGAGTGGATGAAATGACTTCACGAAAGCCGTGTACTAGATTATTGGTAGGGACAATTCGGTGGTCCTTCGGCATCAGTAGGGAGGACATGTTCCTACCGCCCCCTCCTAAATCAACGCTGATGCACAGTGGTAATGGTAGAGCAACAAGACATTAAGTATATTACAATATGAGTTGTGCTGGTCAATCACAGTCGGGCCAAATGTTCAAGGAGCCACCTGTGTAACGTGTTTCATGAGTTACCAACTCCCTCCTCTTCCTCCTCCTCCTCCTCGGCCCCAGGCCAACCGTTAACGTGCCTTTCACGACTCCACATACATACATACAGTACAACAGCATAAACACTCTCATCCCTACACAGTCCACAGCCTTTTTCTGTTTTTCCTATGCCACTCCAAACCTAACTCTTGCTGCATCACACACAAGCCTCTCCTCAGCCGTTTTCACAGGATCTATCTCAGTTCAGTCATGTCTTCGTTTCTTTCACACATACCGTTCTGTTTCACATGGCATGGTCACTGAAGGCCATAAAGTTGTTATATTTGCCACATTTTGGAGAGAGAGGTGAGGTGGAAAGGGGGACTAAACACAATCCCTGGAGAATGGGCTGGGAATGGTAACACTGGTATAAGGCACCAGCCAATGCAAGCCGGTCTTGATTATCTGACGCAGTGCCAGCCAGACTGGCGGAATGTAACGTGTTGCTGGCCTGTGCTCGTTTAGGGCCCGGAACAGGGCAGAGGAGATGGGGGTGCTCGGCAAAAGCATTTATGTCACACACACACACACACACACACACGCACACAAAGAGTTCAGCGCCGATTCCTCCATAAAACCTAACGGAGGAGAAATGTGTGCAGCGGCCACTTAAGCCTCTTAGCCACTGGGCTAAACAGGAACACATGTGGTGGCAGCACTGATTGCCCGGCTCTCTGTCCCTCTCTGCTAGCTGAGGGCTATAATGAAAGCCATTACAGAGGGGGCCGGGCCTAGAACCCCCCCAACCCCCCCAAAAAAGCCTTTCATGGATTCCTGTGTTGGGCCTGTAAATCTGAGCTCGACCTGCATGCCAGTCAGCCAGAGAGATGCACCTGCCACTGCCAGACACTTGGAGAGGCGGGGGTGGAACTAAGGGCACACAGTAAAAATTATTCCCCACCAACACTCACACATGCAGAAAACACACATGCATGCATGCACGCACATATGCACGCACACACACAAACACAAACACACAAACAAACACACACACACAAAGGGGCCGGCACATCCACAGGCCCGTGGTCACAGAACTTACCATGGTTTAGCCTGTTCATTTGGGCAGAGGGGCGTGTTTGGAGTGCAGGGCCTCTCTCTTTGTCTAGGTGTTTATTGAAACAAGGTGAGGCCAAACAGAATCCTAACCCCTAGACCACGGCGCCGGGCACCCTCCCCTGGGCGTTAAGAGTCCAGCCAGGCTCCTCTATTCACTGGGCCTACAGTTCTACAGAGCCCTGCAAAGAAAGCCGACCGGAGATAGACAGCGTCGCATGCTACTTCTCTTCTACCTCTCACCTCCGGCTGATGAAAAGCTGAGAGGTGAAAATGAAAATATGAAAAAGAAATGAACGCTCTCCCTTCCTCTGCCTCTTCTAGTCCTTCTCTTCTGCTCGGTGCATCTACGTGGTGAGAGAGCAACGACCAGAGGCAGAAAAACAAGTGCTATAGAAAATAAGAAAGGCGTAGGGCTTATAAGTCAAGCGGGCGTTCGGACGTTGCATTTTCTTCTTTGTTAACAATTCTTATTCAAGACATTGGTTTTACATGTGCTCAGGCATGGCCAACGCTTCTGTGCAGATACATTTTCTTCTCTATGTTGTGGAAAAAATCACTTACATCAACAGATAATTAAGTCATTTCCTTTGTTACAATAATGTATATGTGCATAACAAAGTACAGCTTAGAGAACTGAGTGGTGCAGGGTTAGTTTGTAGCTAAGCAATTCCCAACTGTAAAACGCCATGCTTGAAATTTCCAGTGCACAAGGCCAAGGTATGCATTTTATTTTAGAGAACTTTAATGGCCTTGACTCAATGAAGCCGGTCGATGTGCTACAGTAAATCTAGACTTAATTTTCTGTGATTATAAGGGGGAAAAAGTCCTCACAGTTAATTTCAACAGGCACATTTGG
>JAVQIZ010091212.1:0-22511 GCA_036023535.2 Galaxias brevipinnis
GGTAAATGGTAAATGGACTGCATTTATATAGCGCTTTTCAACCGGAATGGAACAAAGCGCTTTACAATGTTGCCTCTCATTCACCCATTCACTCACACACTCACACACCGATGATGGCAACTAATAATTCAATTTTTAGTGAAGCGTTGGTGTATGACACATTGACCTCTTCCATAAGGGCCTGCAGTGGTTCCACCGCAGTACTATGGTGTTCCCTGGGGTGTGTACCCAGCTAACCTCTTCCAGCAACAGGCTGCAGCTGCTGCCAATCACTCTGCTAACCAGCAGGCATCCAATCAGGGGCAAGGACCAGGACAGCCTCAGGTAGGCCTTATGGTACTTACAGCAGCTACTTTTAAAAAGTATTAATTCATTTCAGTTTTGCCTATCTTATCAGTCATAGTAAAATGTAAAAGCCTGTGGCAGTAGTTTTACTGGTGCAACCGTGGCCTCTTAACAGGTGTTGCGTGCTGGGAACAACCAGCGCCCCCTTACCCCTGGGCAGGGCCAACAGAGCCAGCAGGAGTCACTGGCTGCAGCAGCTGCTGCTAACCCGGCCCTGGCTTACGCCGGCATGTCAGGTCAGTGGAGCATTCTTACAGTGAATATGCATGGACCTGTATGAGATAAGAGATAAATTTGAATATATTAACTTGGGCTGCAAAGGCACGTTGCAGTTTGCTCAGTAACCTCCTCGCAACGTTCCAAACAGGCATATCCATCTTAAAGCTGCTATATGCAGTTTCCTGTAGTAAGGGATTTTTGAGATCCCTACAGTTGGCTTGGTGCAATTATTTTCCCTAACCGTCGCAGACAACACATGGTCACTGCCTATCGCTAGCGCGATCAACGACTATACTCCCAAGTATGGGCTTCTCTTCCTGATTTAGTGACGCACATCCGTGTGCCATAAATCAATTCATCACAGTTTTGCAGGAGATTGTACCAGGTGGCAGACAACATTTTTATTGAATGTTGAGACTTCAAGAGGACTGATCTGAACTGCATTTTTTTTTCATTCTCCCATAGACATTACAATGTACAATGAGAAGAAATGTGTTGATAATACGCAAATACAAAAAAGTTACCGATAGTTGCTTTAAACCTAACGCATAGTTTTGAAACTCTCCCATTTATCTTCCTCTATAGAAGGCCCTTTAGGACAATGTTTTGTGTTTAAATATGTTGTTGCTCCCCAGGTTACCAGGTTCTGGCCCCTGCAGCATACTATGACCAGACAGGAGCTTTGGTGATGGGCCCTGGACGTAATGGTCTGGGTGGACCAGTCCGCCTGGTCCAGACCCCACTCCTGATCAACCCTGCTGCGGCACAAGCTGGTGAGAGCTGAATGCAATATCCTGTTCTTAGAATTTCAATAGGAAGTGATCGTTTCATGGCTTTAAGCTATTTTACTACTATTGTCAAAGCCAGGTTTGGAGGTTGAACTTGTAGTTTATTATCAAACGGACCTTTTTAGTCCTATGCCCATTTCTGTTTAGGCCTCTATTCCACACTCACCTGGTTATATCTATTGTTGTATCTCTCCATTAGCGGCAGCTGCATCAGCATCTGGCTCTGGTAACAACATGTCTGGTCCCCCGGCCAACGGGCTGTATCGCTCCATGGCCCAGCAGCAGCCCCAGCAGCAGCAGCAGCAGCAGCCTCCCCCACCCAGCAGTGGCCTGCCCTCCAGCTCTTTCTATGGCTCTGGCTCAGTCCCTGCCAGCTCCCAGAGCAGCTCCCTGTTCTCCCACACCTCAGCCCCCCCACCGCCCAGCTCCTCGCTGGGCTTCAGCAGTACGGGGGGCTCCCTGGGGGTGGGCCTGGGCTCTGCTCTTGGTGGCTTCGGGTCTTCCGGTTAGTTGGCAGCATTGAAGTGTTGCAGAAAACCAAAGTTTTTCTATTTAATGAAATGGATATTGAACTTTTCATATATACTGATTTAGAACAGGTTCCTAATAAACTTCAGCTTGCAGTTTTGCACTTTGCTTTTAAGCCTTTTGTTGCCCTGGCAACAACCTGCCTTAATTGAAAGCCCTCTTTGTGAAATGTAACAATCCTGGGTGTATGCAACATAGTCAACCAGCCAACCCGGTTAAGTTGGGTAGCCATGTATGTAAAACCGAACGTTTCTCATCTTGTCATCTTTTCTTCTTTCCTCTGTGGCAGTGTCCAGCTCCACCAGCAGCAGCGTGTCTCGCAGGGACTCTCTTTTGGCCAGCTCTGATTTGTACAAGCGTGGCGGCAGCAGCTTGACCCCCATTGGCCAGCCCTTCTACAACAGCCTGGGCTACTCCTCCTCACCCAGTCCCATTGGCCTTACACCCGGCCACTCCCCTCTTACGCCTCCGCCCTCTCTGCCCTCCTCTCACGGATCCTCGTCCAGCCTTCACCTGGGTACGCTCAGCCAATACTAATGTCTGTGTAGGCGTTTTCGATTTGTCTTCTATTGCAGTTTGGTTCTTGCCATGTACACAGACTGTAAAGAGATTGTGGCTGTAGTCTTTAACAGCTCAGCATCGATCCTGGTGCTTTTTTATTATCACATCAATAACATAAAGAATGCTTTCGGGGGTTGGTTATTAAGCTATTACCATCAGACACAGCAAACTGCAACATGAGCCAAGCTTAGCTTCGTCGGTCCACGGTTTGGTTTCTGTCACGGATAAGGTATACATAACACAACGTTCATTATATCATTCATTATATTATCATTATGTTAGTCTCTATTTTTTGTGTTTTTCACTGTGTTCATTAACGTGTGTAGATGTTATCCACAGAAATGGCATAGTAATTCTGAAGCAAACAAATCTAGAGAACTTGCTGTTGAACAGAAGGCAAAATAAGTTTAGGACTGACGTGACATTTATTAAATCACGAATGTTGTCTTACTGTTCGTATATGGCAGGAACCAAGGTTTCTTAGTTTGTTTATGTTCCGTCTCAGGAGCTGTGTTGAATGAAATGTGTGGAATCTGAAAAGTTGCTGTAGAGTAACATGTGGAATAAACTGTATACTTGTTAACTCCCTGCTAACTCTGAGCTAATGAAAAAAATATTTGGGTCGAGAATACGGTCTGAATTGTGGCCCTGATGCGCTCATGTTGAACTCATCCAGGTGGCTTGACAAATGGTAGCGGCCGCTATATCTCCGCTGCCCCCGGGGCTGAAGCAAAGTACCGCAGCGCGGGTGGGACATCCAGCCTGTTCAGCTCAAGCAGCCAGCTGTTCCCTCCGTCACGTCCCCGCTACAGTCGCTCCGACGTCATGCCCTCCGGACGCAGCCGCCTGCTGGAAGACTTCCGCAACAACCGCTTTCCCAACCTGCAGCTGCGCGACCTGCCTGGCCACATGGTGGAGTTCTCTCAGGACCAGCACGGCTCCAGGTGGGCAGTTTATTTAGAAAAGTCACTTACAGACAACTTACCGCCCATATTTAAGAGCCAGTTCTTGTTCTTGACTAAGATTCAAATGAGTGGCGTTTCAAAGCTCTATAACGTAGACAGCCGGCCCTTTTCAAAGGGTCCCTTTAATGATTTTGATGGATTTTCCAGTCCTTATAACGCCATCCTCTTCTCCCCACCTGTCAGGTTTATTCAGCAGAAGCTGGAGAGGGCCACCCCCGCTGAGAGGCAGATGGTGTTTGGGGAGATCTTGCAGGCAGCGTACCAACTGATGACTGATGTGTTTGGCAACTATGTCATTCAGAAGTTCTTTGAGGTTCGCACAATACCGAGACGTTGCATGTATTTGTAACTACATGACTGCTTCTCTGGAATACATTAAAGCTTGGCAATTTTATGTGCACCTTAAAAATAAAAGCTTTCTGAATGAAATGAATCAAACATTACTGCTGAATTAGTTCTCATACTTGAATGCAATGTTAAGCTCATATTTCTATGTTTTCTTACACAGTTTGGGAGTGCTGACCAAAAACTGGCCCTAGCAACACGTATCCGTGGCCACGTTCTCCCCTTGGCGCTGCAGATGTACGGCTGCAGGGTCATTCAGAAAGCCCTTGAGTCCATCTCTTCTGACCAGCAGGTAATAGTAAGTGGGATTTTTATTCTCTTTCTATACCCTTTAGTGCTCAGCAGCCTTATTTCCACTGCAACCCTAAGCAAAGCTAGTCCACGAATAGGCCAATGACACAGTGTATGACAAAAGTGTTAAATTTAAAACACCAACCCTAAACTGAGAATGGTTTAGTAAAGTAAATTAAGTCAAACAAGATGGGGTGGCATGATTTGTAATTGATTTGTCTTTGGTTAACGAGAAAATTGAGCAGGTGCTGCTTTTTCCCTTGGGTCTGTGGTGGAAACCTGGCTAATGGTGACACACCAGTTTTATGTGATTTTACTTTTGTGTCTGTCTTTTACATAATTTGAATGGGGACTAAGTAAAGGTTGGTATTGTTGTAATAAATGCTAGGATAGAAATGTGTGCCATGCGTTATATATACCCTTTGTACCAATAAAGTATGACTTCTTGACTTTCCTTAGACGTAGGAACAATTGAAGAAGGAAGTTATTTTATCCATCCATAGTTTGGTTAGGTTTCAAGAAGTCTGAACACAAGTAGGAAACCTATTTGGAAACAATAGGGATAACAATTGTTGCCACAGGTAGTTATACAAACATCTTTGACCACCAGAAGGCGAAGCGTGCGCTAGTGTAACAAAAGTACAAGAATGTGCCTTGACACAAGTGTTTCCAGTGGCAGTGTAAAAAACAAAGCGTCAGGATGCAGACACCTCTGCTTCTATTTAATTAGCAAGTGCTTGTCTTTATGACAAGAAGCCAGCAATATAAGCATTAAACATAAGCATTAAACACTCCACAACTTTGCACCTATTTAAATAAAGGGTGCCCACACAAACGGTTGAGATGACTGAAGTACAATGAAAACAAATTCATTCACAAACAGACACAGTATGAAATATCTGTCTGCAATGTTTTCACCCAAACAATCCAACAAGTTTGTGTGAGAAATTGGAGCATAATCTACTAATAGTTAGTAATAAATATTTTTTTCTTTAATTTTAATAACTGAATTTATCTATATTAATATCCCAGTGGTGTGCTTAAAGCATGTTCTATAGCAATTACTTGCTACAAAGGATGTATACTGTGATGTATGTGCTTATATTGTCTAAACCTAAAATATTCTGCATCGGTTTAAATCTTTATTGCCCAGCTGTTGAGGTGATAGCAATTAAGTTCTACACACTCCTCTCTTCCCAGAGCGACATTGTTCGTGAGCTGGATGGACATGTGCTGAAGTGTGTGAAAGATCAGAACGGAAACCATGTGGTACAGAAGTGCATCGAGTGCGTTCAGCCGCAAGCCCTGCAGTTCATCATCGATGCCTTTCAAGGCCAGGTGAGTCCAGAACGATCGATCACCTGATAAATCAATTGAAGGTCATGTTAATCATGTATAGACATTGTTAAATGGTGTTATCAAGAGATAAGCTGTAGTATGAATTACAGACACACTAAAAAAGGTTTCTCTGTTGTTCTATGAATTATATTTTCTAGCTTCATTCCAGGGGTCTCTGGGCCAGTTCTAACAGATTTGAAGCTGTAAAAATTCCTCTTCAATGGGACTTCAAATGAAGAAATAGTTTTATAGTTATAGTGTCTTGATCCCTTCCCGCTCTTACATCTCCGTCCCAGGTGTTTGTGCTGTCCACCCACCCGTACGGCTGCAGGGTGATCCAGAGGATCTTGGAGCACTGCACCCAGGAGCAGACACTGCCCATCCTGGAGGAGCTGCACCAGCACTCTGAGCAGCTTGGACAGGTAAGCTCGGTCTAGACCACCCCATCATCAAATGTATGTTACTCCTAAAGTTGGTCATTGTGATAGATCATTTGTAAGATGCTTGCTCCTATTGTGTGTGTGCATGCCTCCTCCTTTTAAGTTTTGTTTTCTTAGTTTGTCATTGTTTGCTGTGCTGATGTAAAGCCGATTGTTAAGTGTTATGGTTTTGCATATTGCTTGTACATGACCTATTATATGATTTCAACATCCACCCTGCCCCCCACTTATTCCATCTAGAAATATCAAGGCGTTTCATTGGAGATGACACCCAAAACATATTATACAGTGTCCAGCGATGCACTGTTCAAGGTCAGAGCAATTCGCCTCCCTCACGCGGGTGTCCTCGTATAACCTCCCTTCCTCCCTCTTTCCCCTTTCCTCTCTGTAAAATGAGCCTCAACATGTAGCTAACCCTCCTCCACCCCTAATCCCCTTTTTCCAGGACTTCTTCTAACCTCAGAGCACGCCTCCCCTTTTAACTCCCGCCGTCGTTTCTTCCTTTTCCCACCCTTTGCTCTGCTCACAGAGGATTTACAGTACTTGCATCTTTTCTCTCTGATAATGCCTGTTGGGGTCAACGGTGTCTCCTGATTCCTTTTTTTAAATTTTTTTTAATATATTTTTCTGTCCTGACTTTTTAAGTTGCTTAGTAAAAGTACTTCCAAGAGCATTTCGATACTTAAAGTAGATTTGGAGTGCTGTCTCTTCAATTTCAAAGTTTTAGAAAGCTCTAAATGTAAACCGAAGTTTTATAAACAGACAATTTTCAATCTCATTAGGAATGTAACACCATTGTTAAATGCAATAACAGAACCCTCACTCAAAACGGCATTTTATGACAGGGGCTAGGTGCATTTCTTTCTGCCAGTCTTACTACAGTATACAGATTCAGGTGCAAGTTGTATCCCCGTACAAATCACATTTCACTATCGATCACCCATTCCTGAAGGGGCAAGAATAGTTGCTGGGTGTGTATCTGGTCAATAACAATAAGGACCAGTGACATCTCTTGTCTGACCTTCTGCAGGGATGACAATTCTATTGTATGCCACTTAAAGATTAATGATTAGGTGTGCCATGAATCTATTGTTCCCCATAAAATGTGCATGACTGTCTCACATTATTGGAGCTACATGAGAGTGGTGCATGAGCAGCAATGGAAAAGATGTAACTAGGGTTTCCTCAGTGCTATCTTGTGATGCCTGTGCACATCACCACTGTATCCATCACTCCCTGTAGGATCAGTATGGCAATTACGTCATTCAGCATGTTCTGGAGCATGGACGACCAGAAGACAAGAGCAAGATAGTGGCGGAGGTCCGTGGAAAGGTTCTTGTCTTGAGCCAACACAAATTTGCAAGGTATGTTCTGTTTGAGGGGAGGTTGCATCTTTAGAGTTAAAGCACATTGCGCTACAAAGCATTACATCAACCAAGCATTAAGGCAAATTTACTCAGAACAATTGACACCTTTCTTGTGACTTTTATATTAGTTAAGGCTCGTCCCTAACGTCTGTGATAGTCTCCATCAAGACAAGAGTGGGCTGGGACTATGGTAGAACCAGCCTTAGTGGCATGACATGCAAGTGCTCAGTCCTACTTGGTGTCAACTGAGGGTTTGGAAAGCAAAATTACCAAAGTCTTATCAAAGCTATACATTTATGGAGGAATATAATCTTTAAGCTGGTAGCACCTTAACCCTTTGGGATCGGGTCGTTTTGTGAGAGCACCCTTCAAGAGAGCTATTGGAGTACCCCTGTGCTAGAGGCATGCGTCTGACAGGTTCTTCCTCCTCTGTTTGTCGTCAGTAATGTGGTCGAGAAGTGTGTGATCCACTCCTCCCGTGCGGAGAGGGCCCTGCTGATAGACGAGGTGTGCTGCCAGAAGGACGGCCCTCATAGTGCCCTCTACACTATGATGAAGGACCAGTATGCCAACTATGTTGTCCAGAGGATGATTGACATGGCGGAGCCTGCCCAGCGGAAAATCATCATGCACAAGGTTGGTAGCTCCATCTAGTGGGACCTGGTGCTTAACTTTGGAATGATTGTATCTGTTTGTGACCACATCCCATCTTTTGACACTGAGATGTTTTTTAAATGGATATCAAACTGCCTTTCTAAGCAACTTTACATTTTCGATTGTGCGTGCAGAAATTCTGAAAAGTCCTATATAATCTTTTTTTGTGCGCCCCCCCCCCCCCACACACACACACACACACACACAAACTACTAATATTGACAATAATGAAATAAAATTGCTTTTATATTTTATGATTAAAAACTGCCTTATGTACTTCTTCTTTTAGATACGGCCACACATCGCAACCTTGCGCAAGTACACCTATGGAAAGCACATCCTAGCCAAGCTAGAGAAGTACTACATGAAGAGTGGATCTGATTTGGGTCCCATTGGTGGCCCTCCAAATGGCCTCATGTAGACAGCCTATGTCTCTAGTAGTAGCAGCCCTCATTTGCCCCCTCCCTCTTATGCCCTATTTAGTTAAATTAGTCTCTTCAGACATCAGGGTTAAGCTTTGACGCCCTCTGTTGTCCCATTTTGAGGAATTACCAAAAGAAAAAAAGTTAATTCAATTTCACCTAAGAATGCTGTGACATCAGACCGCTGCCACTCTGCCACCTCTGGTGCAGGTTTGTTAGGTGGCCACCAGAGGCTGCAAAGTCTGCAGGCAGCCTCCTGGGTAAAGCACAAACCCATTGTTTATGATGTAATTGATGTATCTGACTAGTTTTCATATTATCTTGTACATTTTGTTTTTTACCTTGTAAATTCTCTGTAGAAAACACACGTTTGCTGAAATTTACAATTATTACATTTACACCAGCAAGTGACTTTTTTAGGCCAAACTGAGTGATCCTTTGAAAAAAACATTTTGTTTTTTGTACCCAGACGCATATAAACTGTGCTAATTACAAGACAGGTATTATATATACATATTTATATATAATCTATTTCTACCTTATCCCTTACACAAGCAATGGTACTCTTACCAAAGCATCGGATTGATTTATTCATAGTAAAACTGCATAGTATTGATGGATGTAAACTCCTATGTCTACAAATGATTGCTATGTCCTTTGTGCCAATGACTTAGACATTCATAGGTCTTCTGGATGAATTAGTGTTTTGCTTTGGGGGTACTGTGCTCAAATCGTTGACAGTCATCTGCCGTTGGCTCATTGTGGCCTCAATTTTATTAGTTCTTTATTTTGTTTAGTGCTTACCCTTTGACAAGCAACTTGCTTGATTTGACTATTTGATTAAAGTTGTTGGTACTAAGCAGTGTAGTTGGACAGACTCTAGTAGACTTACATGTTTCCACAGATCCCCAATCTTATTGTTCATGTTCTGCGCTCAATCATTTGCTTGGGGCTAATGCAAAAGAATGCTACTGAAGGGGTAGCGCTCTTTTATACAAAGCATGTGGTAGTGTTGTGTAGGGGACTGTGTAACCCATTGTAATTTTTACATGAAATGGCCGTAGCCAGAGCTGGGGGCTTTTGGGGGTAGATAATGGGTGGGTTTGGGTATGCATTGGCATGCTGTGACAGGTTTTAATACTTGGAATGATTTTTCTTTATCATGTTTTGTGAAACATCTTATCTGTCTTGTACTTTGAGATGAATACTGCCCTAGAATCGGTATCTTTATGTACTGAATATCATCTCTTGCATAGAAGTAGATTTAGCAATGTATAGCATCTTTATGTATTAGTAAATATTAAATTGTTGCTTTTGGATAGGGGGCTTGAGGGGTATGATGGGACCCACACCATCTGCAGTTCATAGTAGTAGTACGTTTTTGTGATGTGCTCATCCCAAGTTTGTAATTCTGAGTAGAATGGATTAGAATTAGTGGGATGAGCGTGATGAAGGGATCCTTGACATGGGATTACAATGAAAATCTTGTGGTTGAATTTTTAGTTGTCTATTTTCTTTAGGTTGGATATGCAAGTTAATTGGTGGAGGCAGGTGGGGCCATCAAAAGCTATACAATTCATCTGTAATGCTAGTAGTGATGGCTTGTTTTTTTGCTTCATATGAATAATTGTAGAAAATATGTAGTATATGTGCAGGTAGTAAGTGTAAGTTTATTAGTTAAATTGAAATGTCTAGTTGTGATGTTCGACAGGCCTTGCTAAATTGGTAGAGATGCTTTTATTTCGTCTGTACAGTTGTACATTTGTAAACGTTGATGCTGTAAATGGGATGTCTTTTACACTTTGGGGAAAAAAAGCAAAAATGTGCATTTTGATGTGTGTATATTCATCACTCCTCTCCCCTTGAATATAATGTATACAGTTTTATTTGATCAAGCGTTATTTTAAAAAAAAAAACTTTTTATGGTTACACAATCTGATATGATTTTTGTTTTTAATCTGTTTTGGGAAAGGTCAGCCTCTATTTGTACTGGGAGGTAACCCTCTGATAGTCTCTCTGATGTATCAGTGAAAAAATAGCAATGCTCTGTACCAAGAATGAGGCTGCTTCTAGTCCTCTGCTACCATGGAAACTTCACAGGATATGACAGAATTATTTTTGTACAGAAGAGTGCTGTATTTTGGAACAGCTACTACCTTGTATGCGAAAGAAATGTAAAATATTGTCAATTATATAAATATGAACATATGAGTTTTGTCACACTGTCAAAGTCATGTACATTTTCAGGTGGCCTTATGTACATTTCCAGATGTTAGATGAAGAAAAAAATAACTCATTTTTTGGAAGCAGAATTGTGACTATGTATGATTAAACCATTCTTCTAACATTTGATTCTTATTTTGTTTCCTTACACACTTCTGTTTTGTCAAAGCTGTCTATTCAAGGTATATATATTATAATTTTGAGTGACTGTACCTAGATTAGAACCTATTCATTGTCATCCTTTACTTTTCTGGTACCTGCCCTTGGATATTTAATGCGTTTTTGTTCGCCACATTTATCCCTGCAATGACATTCAAAGTACAGTTATTAATCTTCAGCCTCTACTTTAAATTGTCTTCCTTATTATCTGCACGTGGGTGTGGCCTAAAAGGACTTTCTACTGAGGACGTGTGTAACGAGATTTAAGCACACCTGTTACCGGAAACAAACAACAGTCTGACGAAATGAGGATTTCATGGGTGGCTATTGCATTGTTCTCGATTAACTTGTCATGTACTTTAAACTCGGTAAGTAGTCTTAAGTAGTTTCATCTCATAACGCCCCCCAACCATTTGTGTAAAATTAGAGTATATTGTTTATTTATTTGGAAACAACACCAGTCGGGAGACAGACAGGCATTTAGGTAACGTCAGTACGTCACTAGTTTCAGTCCTCAAGTGCCCTTTTTCTGTATTTTTTATATTTGACAAATAACATTCTACAGCTATTCGATTTCTTATCGGGTTTGTTGTCTGAACGTTCAATTGTTTATCTTTCTGTCCTTCAGCTGTTCGCTGTACCTTCAGATAACCTAGAAGGATCAGGTCATGAATTGGGAGATGATTTTGATCGAATCTCTGGCTCAGGCTCAGGAGATTGGTCTGAAGGTAATTTTGGGTAGCCTACACTGTGAAAGTGGTATGGTTAAAAAAGTGAGCAAGATTACTTATGTCATGTTTTTTCTTTGTTACCGCAGGTTCACCATTTTCTAAAGACAGCAGTTCTTATGTGAGGTTAAGAGGCAAAGAAAACCCATATTCTGATGAGGGGGGTAATAAAATCCTGACTGGCAGCAGAAGTTCCTTGGAAAAAATACCAGTACGACCAACCATCTACCTTGAGGAAACGTTAAAATACACCAACAGAGCTCCTGCAGATGTTTGGTTGTGTGATCTTTCCATTTTGTGTCTGTAGGATGATTCAGACCTGATCTTGGATACCAAGCCCTGGCCAGCAGATGATGTTGAAGCAGATAACGTTGCAAAGAGTACAAATATATTGGAAAACAAAGACATACTTGCAGGTAAACTCAAAAAGTATTTTGTCTATTGGAACTTGCATGAATCAGAACCTTGCAAACAAGAATGTAAAATCCAATATTTCTTTGCAGGTTTGATTGCAGGAGGAGTAGTAGGACTGATTTTGGCTGCCTCGCTGGCAGCATTTATGATCTATAACACGAAGAGGAAAGATGTTGTAGGTTACACTTTGGGCCAGCAGAATACTTCTAGTTGAGCTGATTAGTAATAGGAAAGATAACTTTTATTTTGAAACTAGAGCTCTGAAAGGAGCAATTCAATATCATTAACTATCTTTATTTTTTTTTTACAAAAAGTAATTCGTTCTTAAAGGCAGGGGTCCTGGCCATACTGTAGTTGGAAAAAATAGACTTAAAATTCTAAATGAAATATCGGGAAAATCAGATGTAGGCCTGCTAAAGACGTTTTGTCTCCTTTCAGTATTTGTTGTAGTTTATTATTATTTGATGTATGTAGGCCTACATTGAAATATTAACATATATGGCATAATGTTGGGATGACTAATTTTGGAACCATTTTATTTAAATTATTTGTGCATGATACACTTGATCCTACTATTACCTACCTACCTACCCACCAATAGCAAACCTTAAGTAAATATATGTATTCTAAATTATACGACTGACTTCTGTGTTGCTATGACCTTGTCAGATATCGATAGTGTGTCTGTTGCTTGTGTTTAAATCACAATCAATAAAATGTCCAATCAATTGTCAACTTTTTTGTGTCATAACTATTTACAATATATATATATATATATATATATATATGTGTGTGTGTGTGTGTGTGTGTGTGTGTGTGTTAGTTCAAGTTTATTGGTCACATTGTCATAGGAACAAATGTTCAGTGAAATGTTTTGCAAATAGCTATGGAGTAATCTGTAATCATGATAAAAGTAACCTAATAATCAAGTGTATAATATGTTTAATGTATAATAAAGTGTAGGGTACACACGGTGCAGGGTAGGCTTAAGACTATACATAGGCTATAGGGCATTATCACAAGAACATTCGCCAAAAACCTACCTCCATATTATAGCATGTTGCTAGACCTCCATCAGCCCCTGCAAGTACCTTCTTTTTAGCCATCTTATTTGACGTGTGCCTTGTTACCAGAGCTTGAATTAGTTGTGGACTTCAATTCTAACCATTCGGTCCTTTACTGAACTTCAGATAGCCTACTGTTAAGTTCCCCACAGATTTAAAATAGTAACTTTGTGTCCATGGAAATGCCTATGTATATTTAAAAGATAATAGGAATTTCGCCTCTGGTCTGGGTTATTTAAATGGAAACATTATTTTTTGCAGGGTGCTACTCCTAAACCTGCTACACCAATGTCCTAGTCTCACTCTAGTATATCGTAAGAACCGATCGTCACTCGTCAGTGCAGTGGGCGTTCCTACGAGTAGCAGCAGGATATCATCGGTGGTTGTGTTGTTGATGGTGAAGGCTTTCTTCATCGCACAGCTTTTCCGATGTATTTACCAACTTTGGAGGAAGACATGCATCATTTTAAACCTAGTCGAGACAGATTATATACTACAAGATGCTGTGGTTGCTGCCATGTGAGGACGGGAACCATAATTCTTGGAACTTGGTACATGGTAGGTAAAATGGCAGCAAGGACTTTATCGTTACCTAGCTAGCGCTAGCTGTTAGTGCTAATCCGTTAGGTCGAACAGTTTCATTTTCTTGCTACCCTTTCACTAACCCTTCAGCAGATGCTAGACCTAGACTTTATAACCATTCTTCTAATATTTGATTATTCTTACTTAAAAATAATAATGTAGCACAGTGTCTGGGTTTCTATTGCAGTGCACTAATTTTCCATTTGAGCTAAGCCCAACTGTTCGCTAGTTAGTTGAGTTCAAAGTTGTTTATAACATTATTTAACCATTTGTTACATGTGCTTCCGCTTGGTTATTTGGAAAGCAGCCATTTTTTACATGATGTGCTGCAAGCTAACTGCAGTGATCTAGCCAACTATTGGTTGATTGGCCGAGATAATAATGCACTGCTAGCTTGTTGCCAGGTTGGGGAGCTTACTAACTAAACTAGGCCCCATGGCCCATCACAACACGAGCTATCTGCGTTTGGCGCAAAGAGTTTGCGCCATGTGAGCTGTAATTAAAGTGTAATCTCCGCTGGAAATCCCACGTTACATAACAACTCCTGGTGATCGCATCCTTAGAAATGGACTATTCAATCTGAAAAGTCAGTCTATTAAAAACAATTTTAATTGCAATTGTATTCATTTCTTTGTGTCATTTATTGTTTAGGTATGTTTAATAGAAATAGGTGAAGCTGACCGAAATGTGTTTTATCATGCTTTGTTGTCAAAGATCACTTCCTGATTTGGTTTATTTCTGTTATCAGCTGTCACCACGACAGCCTACTTTCCACTGCAAGAACAATCAGGGGATGACAGGTCTTGGTCAATATTCTGGTTAAATGGCATTTCAACAGAGGCAAAGTATTAATAATCCCCCACATCTTCTTCCCTTCTGATATGAGTTCTCAGTGGGGGTGGTGTTAAATACAAGTTATACAACAATATTTCCATCAGCTTCTATTGGTGTGTTTAGTAAAGATATCCTGTTATACCCACATGATCTATGTCATCGAGGTAGTTGCCTACTCATAGGGATGCTAAATTAAGCTTATAGCCATCAATGCCCTCATCTAGACTTAGCCTACTTTGCTAGGCTAACAACTAGTATTGTTTACAATTTTTGGCTCATCTATGGCTTGGCTTCATGTATGGCTTGGCTGCCGAGCCATTCTCCTGCCCATGACCGTGTCTCCTACATGCACACAAAGAGTCAATTGTAGGAGAAAGAATCATCCCTTTTTGTCAGGTGGGATTAGCAGTATTTCTAAAGTATGCTATGAAAGCCAACAAATCCATCATATCAAGACACAGTCATTGACTGGCTAATAGTCAGATATCAAATACAAATGATCTGATAAATACTTAATGTTCTAGACTCTATGGTTGGTTGTTGCAAGGTACTGGTACTGGGTACTTCACTGGTTCTTGGATGTCTGCTTCTACTTGTTTTGGGAGTGCTATGTCTTTCATTCTGCCTGCTCTGATAGCAGACTTTAAATTTACTTTACCTTTGTTAAATTACCTTTTGTGTTAACAAAGTCATTGCCATATGAGCTTGCAGGGATGTTTTGACTGAAGTTGCTGTTGGTCAAACGTTATTGGGGGGGCCAATAGTCTCCTCCAATACTGCAATGTTGCTGCCAAAAGACCTGTTCATGGCATAATCCACCCAAATGATTGGCTGATCGTATGTTTGCATGCTGTGCAAGCGTGGTATAAACCTAGATTCCAGCTTGGAACTTTTGTGTATTATCTAGCTAAGAAAATAATTGTTTAGTTATTGTTCTGTCGCCCCGATCTACAATGCACTGATAAAGCTATAGAAAAGGCAGTGGGAGCAAGCAAGCAGAGTAGTGCCCTTGGAGCATTTCGGGTGAACATCTGACAGGTTACAACGAAAAAACCTAAATTAGAAAACTAACCCTAATAGCATAACTCATACAACCGTAATCAGTTGCACTACGACAACAAGATGATTGTCTGTGTTGGTAGGGATCCTGAGGCCAATGAACGACTTGTATCGTTGCCATGCCTCCTGTCCTCATATTTTCTCAAATTATTTCCCTCCCACCTCCCTCTCTTTCACTGCAGGTGGTCAACCTCTTAGTGGGTATCTTGCTGACTGTAGCCATGACCCACCCGGAGAACATCCCCACGGTTGACCTGCAGTATGAGGTCATCGAGCACTACTTTGCATCTGACAGGATGTCTGGTAAGTGATGGCATTAAAACAAAACCAGCTGTTAGCCACCTTAATGTTGTCTTGTTTTTGTTGGGCCTGTCATTTTCTCCATTATTCGTTAACAAAGCTCCCAAAAGAAACGCTATTACCTCTTATGATTTAGCTATGTCACCTGGGCTAGGATTATACTTTTGTAAAGGCAGGTTTTTCCTCCTATTTGTGAACCTGTGTTTTTGGCTGATGCATTTTGTTGGCTCAGTCACTTATGGTCTATTAATTTCCAAGGAACTGTAGAGTTTACTGAGGCGCCATTAATGTGGCTGGTAAACCTCTTCACAACAAACCAACAGAAACACTTAACAGCTACGAATGTTGTGGTTAGCTCATTGTGAAACTATACCAGCATTGCAAGACTGAGCCTTGACTGTAAGACTTCATCTTGTTTATCATGTCCTTACTTGTTCAGTTTTAATTCCTTGCTGTTTGCGATCAGATTGTTTTGCAAGCAGAGAATGTAAAGGATGCCATGACGTTTTTTATACACCGTAGAGTTTAAAGAGTTCCTTACACCTTTTAAGTTATTTAACTTTCTGAACCTAAATAGGCCGTGGCCTACCCCTCTGTCTGCATTTGCTAGCTTTTTTCATGGGAATGTTTTTGGGCACTGGTACTTTTCACTGTCACATAAGATATCTCTCACATGCATAGGAACGAACATGAAAACATCCTGTTCGCTGACCGTCCTACTCAGAATGTTCAGGCATGATTAATGAATAGTGTAAGGACAAATTTTGGCATCCTCTTGGCTGTTCAAGTCTAAGCTGTTGTTCCAATGTGGGGGAAAGGTCAGAGTGAAAGCCAGTTCACCGAAGAGATGGCATGTGCCTTTCTGAGACACTGAAGGACAATGTAACATAATAAAGATGCATTTGTGTTCCTGTATGTATTCGTGTCCTTTCAATACTGGGAGGTAACACATAAATTCCCTCTTGCCCAATGGAATGATTAATTTAGTTTAGGCCGATATACTCGTTTCACCCTTGTGAACAAATCAGAGCTTACTATGTAGTAATTTCTCTGTGTACAGACTTGCTCTCTGTGCTCATCAATAAAATGTAACTGATCATTGCCTGTTTCCATCTCTTTGTCTAAAGGGTTATTCTGAAACAAAATAGCCATGTCAGTAGCCTGCTAAAAACCTATAATATGGGACATTCAGACAGTGAGACATGGACAAATTCACGATGAGCGTTTCATAGCCTGCAGACCGTCAGCAACCACAGTCGATCATCTGACGTCCATAATTCAGTGTGAAACGGCTCCCTGCTGTAGTGGTTGAATAATGTAGGACTCTGTGAACCCACATTCCCGCTCATTCTTTTCTGTTGTCTTCAGTATGGCAGGCTGGTAGAGCAGAAGCAGCGGAGTGCAGATGACATTGCCTTTTAATTAGCCCCACTTGGGTTTCAGTACAGCATCCATGCTGAGTGGCAAAGTGGGGGGAAACTAAAAGGCTCCCCAGTGCCAGCCTATGAAAAAGAGTTAGCAGGCGAGAACACAGCCCTGGAGACTGTCCGGTCAGATATGAATCAATCCGGTCTCTTAAGTGCGACACCTCTCTCTGGCAGGCCAACGCAGGTTGTGCTGCAGATACACTGTTAGAAGATAACAGTAAGTGTAACCTCTTGTTTTGATGCCCTTGGATAATCTATTAGCTAATGATTTTATTCCCTTTATGTTCTCTCCCCTTTTTCCATCTTTTAGAGAATGCCTGCGTTGGATTTGCCATCCCACTTCTGATGCTTACTATCAGTGCAATGATGGTGTATGGAGCTATTACAGTAAGTGTGTGTGTGTGTGTGTGTGTGTGTGTGTGTGTGTGTGTGTGTGTGTGTGACAGCAATAGGGTATTTGAAGAGGGTGTAGCAAAGGATTTATCCTTAATCCAGGCCACTGTCTTGTTTTGTTATGTTGGCCCAAAAATACCCATGCATGAAAACGTTTGCTTTCGCACTGTTTATTAATAGCGCTGTGCAAGTCTACAGTCTGCATGGATAAGGTGAATTGTCACTGTTAAAATGCTGGTAAACAGCCATGGGGAATTTATTTTTTATTTTTTAAGAAAAGACTACATGCATAGATCACAATCTACGCAACTAGTTCTGTCTTTTAAGGGCCCCATACCCATGTGTTGATTCCTCGTCCTATTAGCGCCTCTGTTATAGTAATCAAAGGCTACGAGTCACATTGTTGTGCTATGATGTCCTTCATATTGCAGGCCTGCCCGATGGCATCAACCCCAACAGGTTTGACAGCTTTGTGACGTGGACCCGTGTTTAGCTGCTAGTTGACAAGGAAAAGCACAACTAACGGATGACATAAGGATGGGGGTTGACACAATCTCGTCTGCGGTCCTTGCAAGTGTCATGCCTTAGCTGTGTTGCTACATGCTCTTAGACAGTACAAATGCTTTACTAAATTATAATAGTAAACCCATTCTCTAGCCACCTGCTGACAGAACCAGTGATGCCAACTAGCACAAATATAGAAATGCCCCCTGCCCCAAGATTTCTTGTAATTTTGTTGGTATTATTAAGCTAGTTTTGCTATGTTTTCTATAGCACATGGTTTACTTTAGCCCCATTGACAATCCATTCACTCCTCAACAGAAGTGATGTATTACCACGTGATCCATAGAGATTTAGAGACCTGTTTTTTCCCCTCTCTCTTAGCATCGTGATGGCTGGCTCATACCTTTTTTCTGCTACCAACTGTTTGACTTTGCCCTGAGCTGCCTCGTGGCCATCAGCTCCCTCACCTACCTGCCCAGGATCAAGGATTACCTGGACCAGCTGGTGAGTCTACCATTCCCCCCGGCCCCCAGTGTCCCCAACCAGTGAGACTGCTAAAAGCTGGTGGCAGACCTTAGTCCCCACTGCTGAGTGGTCCAATTTAGAGCTAATCACATCGCGTCTTATAGTGTTTATTTAGTTATTCAGGTGGCACAAAAATAGCATTTTCTAATTTTAACGTTTACAATCTTTTAAGGTTAGGGAACTCAAGGGGCATTAAGCATTTTGTTAGTAGTTTGCCATGACTTGACTCTACTCTCTTCCTGCTCCTCAGCCAGACTTCCCGTACAAGGACAACCTACTCTCTCTGGATTCCAGCTGCCTGCTTCTGTTCGTGTTGGTCTTCTTTGCCTTCCTTATCATTCTGAAGGTGAAGCTTTTATCCCTGGTTGTTGGTCATTAAGAGATGCACTTGGCACAATGTGGTACCTTGTGCTACCAGTATGACCCCGTGGCTCATAAATATGGGTGTTTTTTTCCATGTGTCAAATTTATTTTTGTCCGAAGTGAAGCCCATAACTAACCACTCAATACGTTGTGTTTTTGTTTTTCAGGCTTATCTAATCAACTGCGTGTGGAACTGCTACAAGTATATTAACAACAGGAACATGCCAGAGATTGCCGTATACCCTGCCTTTGAGACCCCTCCCCAGGTATTTGTTTCTCTTTTCTTCTTTGATAATATTTTTTATTGGACACACCAGGCATATTATTTGAATTGGAGCACCGTGTGGTCAGTACTGAAGCCAAACCAGAAGGTGGCATACTCGTTACATTGTCACAATTGCACATGGCATGCCATCATATGGATCTTGCTTCTCGACTGTGCTTTTTTTGATTATATAGTATGTTTTTGCCTGTGTCTTCCCCTCAGTACATCCTGCCCACCTATGAGATGGCCATGAAGATGCCAGACAAGGAGCCCCCTCCTCCTTACATGCCTGCTTAAGCCGCTGATTTGACCCCACCTTCACCCCCTCTCTCTCTCCACCTGTGTTTGTGAGTGTGGCAACCCACATCATGTCATTATGACCCTGCCATTAATTTTCAGAGAGAGGGGTACCCTAAAATCCCTTTATTGTCCTACTTAGCCTCATAAAATTGTAGATTGTAGTGAAAGATGGAAGGATAGACAGATTAAGCACTGTAATTGAACGACTATGTTAAAACCAATACGTTTTCAGCCTATGTTTCTTCTTTATTGATGTCTTAGTAAGGGATGTATAGTGAAAGTTGCATTGCTTGAAAGCCTATCACCAGCCCATTGTTGGAAATTCCACCCTGTCCTTCTATCAAAATGAGTAAATTGTAATTAAAAACTCTTATGACAATCCACTTAACATAACTCTTCTCTTAATGTTGAATTGTGTTTTGCCTAAGTAGAATCTAGACTTGTTTCCTTCTAAGCATTTTATTGGGAAGTTGGTAGCACTTCTGTATCTTCCTTTTTATTTATTTAGTCCTGATGTGGGTCAGTACATCCACCCCTTGTGCCATATTCATCATTCTCAGCTGCCCCCTTTGTGATACTTTTGTTAAGTAATTTAGTGTATTGTGTTGCAAACAAGAGAGACATAGTCCTACCACTTCTGAAGATAAGTGATGAGATGCTTTTGATTTAAAGTGACTCATAGGATCTGAGGGGAATGGCTGCTCTGTGAAGATTAGTGGATGATGCATGCTACTTCTTTCTTTCTCCATTTCTTTACTTTCCTTATGTTTAAATTCTATTGTAAAGCAAGTGGCTCCAATAAACATTTCAAAACATTTGTATTCTTCACCAAATAACTGTTTTTGTGATTTAAAAAAAAAGAAAGAAACCTATTCAATTGAACATTTGATTGCTAAGGTTAGAGCAAGGTTTGAAATACTCAAACAATAGTGCTGTGTGAAATAGATTACTTTCGGCTGATTGGGAACGTTTTGTTCACCAGTTTGTGAATAATGTGCATAACACCATAGTCTGCTGGTATTACCTAAATAAAGTTCTGGAGCCGTTGTCAACCATTGTACATCGGCGATTAAAGTGGGGTGAGAAAATATGTTACACAGCCGACGAAATAGAACACGCAATATTTCCATATAAACTCTCATCACTCACAGTTCTTTATCGGCAGCTTATGCCCTAATTTACTCACAAATTGTCTAGAAGTTTACTAAAGGGCAAGTCTTGGATTTTAGCATCGACTTCTGTATCAGTAAACTGGTCGTTTTCAAAATATCAACGCATCTTGTGTAAGGCGAACCCTAACATTTAATCGCATAAATAGTTTATTTAGTTTTACCTCTGTTCGAACGGCAAGTGTATTACAAGTGAAATACTGGTATTCATTTTTGCGATGCTGGAATTGCAGGGTATGTGTAGTAACCACTGGTTGCAGAGCAGTGTCGCTATCACAGCCTTGATTGGCCTCTAAATGTGATTGGACAATAATTTTGACGTGCTCTGGGCCGTGGTCCTCAAATTTGGCCCTAACCTAGTAAAATGAACTGTACAAGTAAAACGGTCTGTGGCGAGTGAGCTTAAGTCTGAGAAGACTACAGTGGAAAGGTTTGGGCAAAATGAAGTTGCTATTCAGGGGTCTTGTCTGTTGCTTCTCCTTTTTGGTATCTGGTGTATTGGCAACATACAGGTTGAATGGATTTGATCATCAGCAGATTTCAGGCCAAAGTCACGCACAACGCAAACGTTTTGCCCCGTCACCGCAGAGGACCCTGGATCCATCTAGTAAGTCTTTCTCATGAACTTTCAGATAACGTTAGACATTTCCAAACACTTTTAATCTGTAACCTATTTTGTTCAATTAGTGCTGTTAAATGATATGCTTAGCGTTTTAGCACAGCATGAAAACGGTTTTATTTTATTTAACTTTATTCTAACTTAGGCTACCTAATCAACTTAAACCTTTCCCTGTAATGCATTTATTCAATGCCATTGTATCAATGCAAGTGAATGTGATTCATATGTGATTTAGTTTTTTTTTTGAGTTTCAGAATCTGTGGGATTTGTAGTCCTATTTGTCATATCATGTGAGATTACATTATGTAGCCTTGCTCCCAAATTTGGCCAAACATGACACTTAACTTAACAAGACATACAACACTCTTGACAAAAAACAGAAAATGCATGAAAAGAACCAAATCATAACGTTTCACATGTGTTGTAGGCCTATTACAGCTTATTAGAAACGAGCCAAGCGGCTAAAATTAAACAATTGCTTCAACTAATATATTTTCACACTGTTTAAAAAACGGATTTGTTCTCTCACAAACTCTGACAAATTCTTACTCTTATTCTTACAAATCACTGCAGTGGATTATATAGATCATTAGAAGTCTGATATTTTTTAAATTTTCTTACATCCTACTAATTTGCTTTATTGACTCTCCTTTCTGGTGGCCCATAGTTTATGGCAGTAATCACAGGTATAGAGGCTATCACTACCGCCACCAGCCACCAAGGATTCCACCACCGGTGGTTTACCATCGATCTGTCCCCTTCTCTCCACGCGTGGCTTACAACAGACCCTCTGTCCCCATGCCACCTTATCATCATCCCCGAGTCAAAGGGCTTATGCCACCACAGGTGAACACATTTTACAAAGGTCCGTTCTTTCCCATAGTCAAGCCCCAGGTCAAAGGTCCTTTTCCACCAGTAGGCCACTATACTTGCAAAGGTTTATCCATACCAGCAGCTCAACTAGAGCCCACAGTAGCAACTACACCAGTGGTATATCTGCCCACCACTCTCCCTACTCTACCAGCTACAACAGAGGCTTACCAGCCCACTGTGCTACCAACTCTACCATTGATGACCACCGTGCCGCTAGTGGTGGCAACAACCCCCCTGCCTCCAACGCAACCGGTCAGTACCCAAAGCGGCTTCATCACCACCGTCAGTGCTGTGGAGACAGGTAGAACATTCCCAGTCAGGTCTGCCTTGCAACCCAAAAAAATCACTAAAAAGCTTTCCACACACACTCTCTATCTCTATCTCTCTCTCTCTCTCTCTCTCTCTCTCTCTCTCTCTCTCTCTCTCTCTCTCTCTCTCTCTCTCTCA